>PVJC01000610.1:93354-116908 GCA_004026665.1 Murina feae
CTCCACTGTTCCCTCCGGCCGCCTCTAGAAAGCTTCTGGACGCTGACCCCGGCGGCCTGGAAGCCGGGCCACCCACTCAGGTGGCTGGGAAACCCGGGCAACACAAGTCCCCGGTGCAGGGGGGCCGGGCGGGGGGCAGGAAGCTGCAGGGTGGTGTGTGAGGGGACTGGGGGGGGGGTGCTGCAGGCCCAGCTACCCTGCCCGCTTCCCCCTCCAGGTGTTTGGCCACATGCCTGGTCTTAGGCCAAGGGCGAACCCCGCGCCCCAGGGGCGGGCGCCCTTCCCCAGGGAGGATGCTCCAGTCTCCTCCCCGCCGATTCGTGCCCTAAACCCCAGGGGGAGCCCCACGCCCCGATTTCCTGCAAAGAGCCCTCAGGCACCAGCGGCGAGGAGCTTGCAGCCCGTCGGGGAGTCACACTCTCCTCCATTTCCCACGGAAAACCCAGACCCCGGGTAACCTTCCGTCCCCTTCGAACTTCCCCGAACCCCGGATTCCCGTCCTCCCCACACCCCACACCCCCACTCCACGGGAGCCCAGGCCCCTCGGAAGGGTCTTAGTTTGGGGATCTGCGGGCGCCAAGTGCAGCTAAAAGCTGCCCGCCTGGCGGAGCCAGCATCCCTTCCTCCGGGGTCCCCCGCCTGCGCCGGGGAGCGCTCCGTCTCCAGCGCCCCAGTCCGCCCACCTCCGAGTCCCCCAATTCTCTTTCTAAGGAGCCCGAACGCATGGGGGTCCCCTCAGCCCGAACCCACGAGAGGCCGCCGGCTCCCGGTAGGCGCCCGGGCCCGGCTTCCGACAGAGAGAGAGAGAGAGAGGCGGACAGGATAGCGCGGCCCCTCCTTACCCGCCGGCGCGGCCATGGTCCCGGGGCGCGGAAGTGCGGAGGGAGAGGCGGGGGCTGCAGCGGCTCAGCTCCGCGCCCGCAGTCGCCTCAGGCGCGGGAGGACCTTGGCCCCGGGCGCGAGCAGATGCACCGCCTACGGCGCCCCGGGAGGACCAAACCGCACCTGGCACCCCGGCCCGCCCGCGAGGCCCCGCCCATGTAGGCCCCGCCCCCATATAGACCCCGCCCACTGACTCGGAGGCGGCCCTAGCGCCCCCTAGTGCGAGCAACTCCCTCCGTGGGTGCAGGAGCTGGTAAAGATGATCCATCAACGCAAAGGACTCAGCCCATTTTACAGATGGGGACTGCTGAGGCCCAGAGGATACGCTCGACTACCTCGAAATGGCACAGCTCATGAGGAGCTGAGCTGGGTTGGGAACTCAGGTCTCCTGACTCTCAAACATTCCTGGAATCAAGAATAGGAATATGGAGAAAATAGGTCTGCCCCATAAACTAGCTTTGGTGTTAAGCATGGACTTTCTTTAGAAGCTTCCAGCTCAGAGAAGCCACTTCTCTGTGCCACTATGGGTGAGCAGACACTCAGCAGATAACGGGGGTGGGTGCAACCACCAGGGTCCGATCCTTAGCCAGACCAAGGAAGGATATAAATGAACTCAGTACACCCAAGCTTCTCATTTTTTTCAAGACAAACCAAAAATCCAGATGTTTAGGTGAAGTTTTCCACTTTTTAAAATGCTGGGAACATTAAAGTTCTAAAAATGCCATGTAGGCCAAAGGCAACACACCTGTCTACTGGATTTCTCCTCGGGCTCCTCTTTATGGAGGAGAGAGCACTGGACCAGGAGTTCGGACAGCAGGCTGCCTTGAGAACCACTGAGCCACGCTTCTAATCAACTTGGTAACTATTAGGTCCAAGTGTAAGGGAAAAAAGAGCTCCGTTCTGAGGGGTGGCCGGCCTGTAGCTCTGGTGTGCTGGGAAGCCTGAGGCTGGGCCAGGTTTGTGACCTCACCATCTCCCATCTCCCATTCTGCTACCGAGGAACTTCCACGGAGTAGCACACCCTTGCCGAGGCAGGCCACCGGCCCTGTCACAGAGCATGCAGGAAGATGCTGACAGTAACGTCTGTCCTCCGGCTCTGATGGGCCACACGCTAAGCTCTATGGCAGCAGCCTGCGAGCTTAGGAATTCCACATACTTGTCGGGGCCAGTGCTGCCTGCCAGACGGGTCACCCCTTGGGCAGGGCTATGGATGAGGCCAGGCCTCCAGCCTATTCTTCGATGGATGTTTGAAGGCTTTGTCTTCAGGGTGACATTCCCAAGAACACAGGTGCTTTCCAGGGGTCAGGCCAGTGTGACTCCTCCCTAACCTATCCCCCTGACCCCATGACATGGATAAGAAGCCCAGAGATCACGGTAATGTAAAACCATTTAATTCTAAATCAAATCACTTTCACAACAGTGAAAATTAGCAACTGGTCAAGGTGTGCCGCTATACATGTTATCATTTTCTGTCTGTGGTTGGGACCTGGTCCTGATCCGCAAGGGCGGAAGGAGTAGGAGTAGAGTCTAAGAACATAGAAAACACACACAAAAAAAAGGAAAACTGCCTTGGCGGGGGGAGGGGGGAGGGGGGAGGTGGTGAGCCTGCAGAGGGGTTGTGGGAAGGGGGCCCCCTATCAGGGCAGGGCCAGCAGTCCCAAATCGGCTCTCCTGCCCCAGCTCCTGCCAAAGGATAAGTGGGGACTATAAGATGAAAAATCAAAGGGGAGGTAGCCAGCCTGGCTTTGCTAACAGGCTCCTGGGATACCTTTGCTGGTAGAGCTCATCTGGGCTCACTTCCTTTAAGAGTCCAAGTGATTATGCCTTTGCTGGTAGAGCTTTCCTGACTCATTCCATTTCATTAAAGAGTCCAAGTGATTCATCTTCCTACCCACATCCCTTCTTTAACCTTTCTTCTGTAAATCCTTTTCTGTTGGGCCCAATAGATTGACATCCTCTCCCCCACCAGTAGGTGGAGGCACTGCACTGAGGGGTCCCACCAGCCCTCTCCAGCTGAGAAACTCCAGGGGCACCTTCCACTTTGGGGATTTCTAGGTGATTAAAAAGAGCACGATTGAGCGGGTGCCCCCAGGGTACTTAAAATCCACGAGGCACACCGTAAAGCTGGGGGCTTATTCTTATCAAATGGATTCAGCAAATGAACCACTTATTCAATACTTGTATTTTGTCGTTTAACACTGAACTCTGGCATTGACAGGTCACAAGGAGAACGGGATGGGGGCTATGGAGAGGGAAGGAGGGCTTCCCATCTTGGATAAGGTCCTGATTTCCATGTTATGCAGAGCCATATCTGGGAAAGAAAAACAAACCATTAGGTGGAGCTTTCGAACCAGTTGTTGGCTATTGCTGGAGGTGAGCCAGGAGCAGTGTGGCCGGTGATGAGACAGAGGCCCCCGGGGAAGGCCAACTCCTCCCAGCCGTGGGGTCTCTGGAACAGACTGGATTTCTAGGAAGAGGCCCGACAGACTATTCCACCAAGTGAACAGTCTTCTTGCCTGGCACCACTCCCTCCATCAGATTCGGAGAAAGAAGCTTGTGAAGCTGAAAAACAAATCAAGGGCTTGGGCAGCATGATTTCCATAGAAAGGCCACACCATGTATCACTGTGCTGAGGTCCAGGGCCCCTGCCCAACTTTAACAAATCACCGGGTTGCCTGCTCTGGAGTCGCAGGCTTCCCTGGTTTTAGCACATGTTCAAGGAGGTGTCCACCAATCCATATCAAAATTATGGTTTTCTCCCTTTCCCGCCTCTTTATTAAGGACAATTTGGCGGATGGTCTTCAACACGCGGCCGGGCTGACTTGACAAACCCCGTTTCCTTTGGGCAGGTCTGGGAGGAGATGCACGCGGAGCTTCTGCGGCCTTGGGGACAGGGCTGTGGTGGGGCTGTTCCTGCATCAGAGCTCTGATTCCCTCTGCAGTCCCAACTGCAGGTCTTTCCTCATGCACAGCAGCAGTGGAGGCTGTGTGCCCTCTGGCAGAGAGGAACGTGTGTGGTTTTGGGGGGAAAGGTGATGAGAAATCTGTGAGTGAAGACACGTCTTCCAGGATGATCTATGCCAAAAAACAAGGTCATTCAAGCCACTCTCGGGCCAAAGACGCTGAGTATGGCCAGAGCCAATAAAAGATCTCTGGGTCTCTGGTGAGTTCATGATGCACCTCCAGCTTCCGCTGCTGCAATTAGGATCTTTATAGGATAGCAATTTCTTGCACCTCCGCTGAGGAGGGAGAGGAAGGAGGAAATAGGGCAGAGCAGCACCGAGATCTGGCATGAGGACCTTTCTCTGTATGAGGACCCCCACTGACCTCAGAGGCCACTTACCAAGGTGTATTTAATGAGATGAAAGAAAGTTTCCACAATTAACATTGGGTTCATCCCTTTGTTCTTGTAATATTAAACGCAGGTGAAGTTGTACTGACAGTTTCTCTCTTCTGCCTCTTCCCAGAGCACAGTCAGGAGCTACTGAACTGGCTGAAATAGGATTTCGTGTTGTAACCCATGAGAGACGACTCAGTGCCAAGGCCTGAGGTTACAGCAGTGTTTATGGCAGTGGCCACACTCCAGGGTTCTCGGCAACAGTCTTGAGCCCTAACGCTCTGATGGAGAAGCAAGATTCCTTGATGTGTTACGGACCCCACTGATTCCAGGGCTCAGGATGATCCAGGAAGCCAAACGTCGAGAGTGGGGGTGTGTGGCACAGTTCAGAGGCCCTGCCGTGGATGTAGGCCGGGAGCCCAGCATTAGGCAATTAGGAGCCAGAACATGATCACCAGGGCCACAAACAGGAAGAGGCGTGACAGGAACTGCTCATCCACGTACTGGGGCGTTCCGGGGACAGCTGGAGACGGGAGGGAGCAGAGAGGGTGTTAGCGCGCTGCAGCTGTGCACACTGCCCATTTGGGACAGAAGTCGAGAAGCGTCAACCTTCATCTCTTTACAAAATCCTGCACACTAAAAAGATTTCCAAACCCAAATAACATCAGGCAAAACAAAACTGGAATTATGAAAATACGTGTTATATGAAAATATAACAATGAGAACCAGATCTCCAATGTATCCTCAGAGGGTTCGGCCTATCGGTGCAAACAAGTGGGGAAACTCTTAGAGGGAATTGCGAGAGGAAAGCTACATTTGGTAAGCGCCTTCTGTGTGCTAAGTGTTCCGCACACACATTATTGCTTGGTGAGTACTATTCTCATTTTCTGTAGGAAGAAATCAAAGTTGGCGGTGAACACACAAAACTATATACAGATGATGTATTATAAATTGTAGGCCTGAAACCCATGTAATTTTACTAACCAATGTCACCCCAATACATTCAATTAAAAAAAGAAAAAAAAAAAAGAAACCAAAGCACCACCTCCGAGTCATGGAGTCTCTAGATTCTGGCGCTGCTGAACGGGGAGGGTCTCCGAGAGCCCAGCGTGGAGAGCCTTCCCTTTCCAGAGGAGAGCGCGAGGGCCCAGACAGGCAAAATGACCGGTTTCCCTCACCGCCTAGCAAACCAGGGGTAGAAGTGGGCTGAGAACTTGGGCTTCCCCTCCTCGCTGCTTTGAGCAAAGCTGCTATGTATAGCTCCCTGTCCTATTAGAGGAGAGGTAAGAGCACCTCCACCCCAATGGGCAACTGTATCATAAGAGAAAGCCGTCTGACTGCGGCAGGAGGATATAGAGTTGCAGAGTCCAGCCTGTTTTCCTGGGGAACCTGAGGTGAACCTTGGACCAGGTTGGAAGGAACCAAGCTACCAGGCAGGTTCCTGCTGCCTTCACCAGGCCCTGCCCTTTGGGGCCTCCTTCCTCATGATCTCTTGGTGCTGTACTCTTCTCCAATGAGGTGCTCTGATAGATTCATGTAGGCAGGCAGTCAACGGAGACTCAGTGATTGCCTGCTAGGCACCAGGGTGAGAGCAGGGGACAAGTAGAATGGCCCAGGAGTGGGTTAGTGTCCCTAGAGCATAAGCTCCTGGCCAGAAAGCACTGGTCCCTACTGTGTCCAGCACACATGAGGCTCCTAGGACTGAAGCAGAGCTCAGCTGACCTTGGCAGTTCTGCAGGTTCCATAGTAAGGATCCTGGCCTGGCTGTCACGCTGTGATAGAGTACAGAGCACCCACCTCGTCGCCCTGCTCTACACCGACTGCAGCTGACATTCCCAAGGCAGCAAAGTAGCAGCCGGTGGCAGGCATGGGCACAGTTCCCGAAGGGCTGGGGTTTGGGACCAGCCCCATGTGTGTCCCGGGGGAAACTGGACAGAGATGCCAGAGAACAGAGAGGCCGTGACTCCTTGTGGCTCACACACTATCCTTTCTAGCCCCCGAAGGTCCAAGTGAGGATGGGGTACATGTGCAGCACTAGGCTTTTCTTCAGCTGGGTATGATTTATCCCTTTTCATTTAATGGGCACGGGGTACATCTGGAGAAACATTACTAAGTATTTTCTGATTTGTAAAATGGAGCTAATTGCACATCTGTCCCAAGGTTCTCACGATGATCCTGAAAGCACTTTGAACATGCCTGATATCGCTAAGTGTGTGTTATCGTTGGCACAACTACCAGTAACCTGGAAAGAGTTTCGCACATCTTGAAGGCTGATTATAGCAACAATTATCTATCATCTGTATACTGCTGGATTCTAGAAAGCCTTCAAGCAGGATTACCAAGGGAGCAGGGTCTCACCTGGAGGAGGCCGTCCATCGTTTATGTTAAATGCTGTGGCAAATATCCCAAAGGGAAATGCCCCAATTCCAAAAGACATCTGGAAGCCACCATCTCCAAATCCAAATCCTTGAAATCCCTGTGTAGAAGACACGGAATTAAGAAGTAGAACAAGCAGGTCTCTCTTGCACCTGTTAAACACACCTTACACGTGGCATCCACCTCTCCTCCCTACCCTCCGCCGCCTGTTTCCAAGCGGGCGGGGGGGGGCGGGTTACACATCATTTCCTCCCATCTAAATCCCAAGGCAGAGGAATCTGGTGGCCCATCTAGCCTACAAGGAATCCCAGCTAAGGCGATCTGAATGCCAGAAAGATCGAGCTCTACCCAAAGTCAAACTCTATGCTGAAGCAAGTCAGGGTCCTTAGAGCTCCAGATTCTTTCCCAGAGTCCCACGCTAGCCAGTAAAACTTTTACATGCTTTATAACAGCAAAATTGGAGATAACCCTTATGCCCAATAATAAGGGAACGTCAGTACAAGCTACACATGCATATAATAACCATTCAACAAGTGTTTGTTGCTGTTACTATTGAGGGTAATCTGGAGAAGAGACCCTCAATTTCTATCAAGATCCCTGACTCAGTAATCACACTCCTGGGAATCCTAAGGAAATGCCATAATTCAAATAGGGGAGCAGTGGGGAAGGGAAATGTGCCAAGTTGGTCACTATAGCATTCTTTATAACAGCAAGACCTAGAAGAACCTAATAGGTCCTTCAATGTGAAAACCTAAATTATAACGCATCAATATTCAATGAAATAAATACAATAAAGAGGACAGGACAGAGCATCACGGAATATACTGCCAAAATTAAAATTTAAGCAACAGAATGGTGATGACTACATAAAACACACAGCATACAGATAAAAAAAAAGATGTGGAAATGCCCTAGGCAGTTTGGCTCAGTGGATAGAGTGTCGGCCTGTGGACTGAACAGTCCCGGGTTTGATTCGGGTCTAGGGCACATGCCTGGGTTGCAGGTTCGATCCCCAGTAGGGGGCACGCAGGAGGCAGCTGATCAACGGTTCTCTCTCATCATTGATGTTTCTATCTCTCTCTCTGTCTCTCTGAAATCAATAAAAATATATTTAAAAAAAGATGTGGAAATAAAAAAATATACTTGCGTGATTCTGGAAGTATGAATAAATATTTTGCTAATGCCTGATTTAAGTGCACAAAATTTTGAGCCAATAATTCTACTTCTAAGAATTTATCCCAGTAAAATAATCATGAACCTACTCAAAAATCATCTCTAAGTTTATCAGAATATTTTTAGGTTAGGAAAAAAAAAAAAGGAAACAGCTAAATGTCCAAAAATGAATTATATGAAGTCCATACATTGGAGCATTAAATAGCTACATAAAATATTACTGAGATGTAAAATCTCAAGATATAGCAATGAAAATCTATCCCTCTCTGAGACTGTGAATTCTGTAAGGGCAAGAGCTTTGCTCTGTTCACTGACACATCACCAATACCTAGAATGGCGCCCAGCACAGAGAAGGCACTTAGTATAACACGGATGAAATTTTAAGAGGGTTATAAAACAGCAGCCAAATAGTAAAAAAAAAAAAATACACACACACACACACAGGTCTACAAATAAACACGTAGACATAAAGAGATCTACAAAATGTGTGTGTGTGTATATATAATTATAGAAAAAGAAAACAGACCAAAATGTTTCCAGTGGTTCTCTCTGGATGGTGGGATTATAAGCGATTTTTTTCTCCTTTATCCTTTCTGTATTCTACAAAATTTCCTTTACTTTTAATCAAGGAGGAAAAAGTATAGGGCCAACAGAGAAGCTTGTAAGCCATGCACTTATTTCTAGAAGCTTCCCCTAGCATTTTCCTCACCCCTCTGTTCTCTGGCTCTGGCCTCTGGCCTTGAGGACGGGGCGGGGTCTTCTCTCTGAAACAGAAACGGTGTAGACAGGTGGATATTACATAACGCTCTGAGCTGCTCCCAAGTGAAGTGGGAGTTCTTTACCAGGGCCCCATCCCCTTCCCGCCCAGCACGCGACCTATGCCAAACTAAACCAAACACTAAATAACTCTTTGTTCTACCTGCAACTGTTCTCTACCTATGGAAAACCAAGGAGAAAATCAGCTTGTTTATAAGATGCTCATCAGACTGCACTGAGCCTATGCCTCTCACAGACAGCATGACCCAGAATGCCAGCCAGACGCCTATCCCTGGACCGGTGTGATATAGGGGTCAAGGAAATAAAACCCCAAAACCAAACTGAAACAGAGAGTGGCCTGTCAGCAGAGAGGGCTGAGACTCGGTCTCTCTGATCTGCCCCTGCTACCTTCAGCTTCACCACCCGCTCCTCTTAGCATGTCCTCTACTCTATCTTGCTTCTGGGTCCCAGCCTCTTCCATCACACGTCCCACAAATACCGGACTGAGGACTTGTTACCCATCAAGCACAAGGTAGGTGGTTACCAATACTAAGGCTGAAGACAGACCCAACTCTTGAGGTGTTCAGGTTTAAAGGGGGCTACCACCAATCACAATACAGTGTGGGAAGGGCCTTCTTTACAGAGGGATGAACCCAATGGGGTGGGAGCATGGGTGAGAGTAGCTAATGTGGAGAATAAGTGCCACTTCAAGGAGGAAGTAGCTTTAGGGCTGCTCGTTCCAGATGGGTAGAAGTTTAAGGAGGAGGAGGGGTTGAACTGGGGCGGGCCGAAGAGGCAAAAGGACAACAAATACAAAGGCTCATGAATGTGAAAGGGTAGACCCTTTAAGAGAAGTCCAGTGTGTCTGGCCACTGGGTGTGCTGGGGAGTTTAGGGGTGTGTGTGTGGGTGTGTGTGTGTGTGTGTGTGCGTGCCACATCACAAAGGGCTCTCAATACTTGTGTCTGGAGAATGCCACACCCACCCACACCTTCATTTCCAGAAATTTCAACTCCACAAGCCTCCCAGACCCCCGCCCCTTCCTCCCCCACATTTTAAACATCACTGCTACGGCAAGCCGCTCCTCGCAGACTCCTGCGGGGACCTTGCTTCCCAGGCTGCTGCTTTACAGCACTTTGCACCCTTGCAACTGTGATGTCTTGTGCACCGAGTACATCGCCTGCCCGGACAGCTGCGCAGTGGATAGCTGTACTATAGCTCAGCAAGCGGCAACCTGGCTCCCTTCCCCTCTCGGCTAACTCCCATCTGGACCCCAACTGCCTCAGAACTGAGGGTCTTTGAGCACTAAGGAGAGAGAGGGGTGAGTCGGTGCGGAATGGAAGTGAATTCATGTCCAAAGGGGAAGAGGGGTGCGAGAGGTGCTCCAAGGCCTCACCTGGGGTCCTGCTGCCCAGTGCTGCCCCGGCCGTAGAGGGGGATGACCTTGTCTCGGCTGATCCCAGCTTTGCAAACTGGACACACCTGTCTGTTAGGTCTGGTCTCCAACCACTGCAAGCAGGAGAGAAACATACGTATATAAATATGAACCTAGGACTTCAGGGCCAAGGGAAAGGCAGTGTTTAATGGTTTTAGATCTTGTTTCCTTTATCTTACTGTCCAAAGCCCCAAAACGTATGTATACTGTGCTCTTTATGAATTTCTAGCTGACACGCTTCACCAGGTCCCACTGGGATCAGAAGGCACAACCTGAACTTAGCAGGTACGTTTCCCCTACCTTCTGCCATCCAGATTCTGAGGCCCTAACGGTCCGGAACTTCTGTCCCCCCCCCCCCCACATTCCTGAGCCCCTACTTGTGTGGGGCCCCAATGACAATCACGGCGGCACCCAGCTTGCAGTGCTTACTCACAGGCCGTTGTGAATGCCAGGCTTGGGTCTGGATGAATACTTACTAGTACCGCCTGGTTTTCCTAATAATCTAAAGCTGGGAAAAGAGACTTCCTTCCTGTCACAATAGCTCTCTATTGAGGCCAAAATGTTTTCCCCTTCCTAACGCTTTCAAGACCTTCAAGGACAGGGGGAAGGCTGATATAATAGGAGACACTTTCTAGAGGCAAAGTCTCAAAAATAAAAAATTAAGATACTATCAAATCCAACCCAGTTTTAGATGAGGAATTGAGACCCCAAGAGGCAGTGGCCTGTGAAGGACCATCCCGGGTACCACGCTGATCCGTTTCATCAAGTGCCTGTCAGTGGGCAGGTGGATTATGGGGTTTGAGGGAAAGCAAGCCAATGAGCCCACAAGCAGGAGAGATTGCAGTTTCTGACAGCAGTCTCCTGAGACTAGGAGGATCTTGTGCAACCACAGGTGATGAAAGACAAAGTAAAATGAAATGCACCTTACCTGATGTAAACACGGCCAACTGTCAGAGTCCCCAGGGCAACCAGCCATCAAGGAGAAAAGAGAGAGGGGGAAAGGAAAATAAAATGTTCTCATTAGCAGAAACATCGGGGCAGCAGCAGAAAAATGGGAAAACTGGGTAGAAGTGTGGAGCACTGCCAGCCCACTGAGCAGGGGAATCACTGATGCCAGAAACTAGGAACCTGGGCTAAAAACACAGAAAAAGGAAGTGATGGAGGAAGATGCCCACCTCCACCCCTGGGATCCTGCTACTTGTGAAGACACCCACAGTCAGACCATCCCAGACCTAACTTCTCTACAAGTAAAACTCTGAGAGGTTTCGGCCTCTAAAAGAATCCAGTAAAAGCTAAGGAACTCAGCCCTGGCCAGTGTGGCTCAGTGCGTTGGAGCATCATCCCATATACCAAACGACTGTGGGTTTGATTCCTGGTTAGGGCACACACCCAGGTTGCAAGTTCAAAACCTGGTCAGGGCATACAGGAGGCAACCGATCCGCTTCTCTCTCACACTGATGTTTCTCTATCTCTCTTTCCCTTCCCCTCTCTCTAAAACTAATTAAAATATGTATTTTTGGGTGAGGATGGAAAAAAACACCTAGATCCCTCTGTGTAGAAAAATCATAGGGACACTGTCATGCTCTCATTCATACATGCATGTACACATGTAATATTTTGGACTCAATTTCAGTAGACTCATAGCTTCCTCAGACTCAAAAGGAACATGTGGATCTAGATCCAGTTTAACAATATTTTCAGGCTGTCCTCAGCCTTGAGAGCTCTGCCGGCAGTAAGCAGCTTCAAATTCAGGTCTGCTATTAAAAACGTCTTTAAGTAATGAGAAGGGTGGGACTACCTTCAGCTTAGTGAGCTACACTACATAGGTTACCCAATCTCTCATTTTCCTAATGAGGAAATCAAGCTCAGAAATATTAAATGACTTGCCTATAATACCAGAGCTAAAAAAATAAGTTCCTGACTTCCAGTTTACTGTCCCTCTATCGCCCAGCCCTGGGTGCAAAAAAATAAAATAAAATAAAATAATAAAAAATAACATTCACAGAATTGAAGGAAAAGTCCCTCTAACTCCAGATTTTTAACTTTTCTTTCTCTCTTGATTCACTCATTCAAGTAACAAATGTCAATTGCACACCTACTACATGTCAGGACAGTGGAAAGTATGGACGTGATTTCTGCTTCTCAAATACCACGTTTCTTCTACCTGAGCAAAATTTAGACTCAGAGGATAATTCCTTTCCCAATTCCTGAAACCACAGTTTAGCCTCACAATCCAGATACACAATCTCCCTGGACATAACGGACACCTGACGTTTGTCTCCAACATTAATCTTGCATTGTCACTCCAAACTGAGCCTGGGGCACCCTAAATCATGGCAGATCTCCACTGGCAACTTCAAGGCTGTGGGTGAGAATTGGAGGTAACTTCTCCTCAGGGGAAAATGAAATAGAGTGTAACAATGATGACGATTACTCCCATTTATAAAACAACTACTGTGTGCTAGCCTGTGGCAGAATAGCTTTGCATTTGTTCATATCACTAGATGGTCACACTAACCTTTGAGGAGGTGCAATTATCTCCTTTTTACAGATAAGGAAACTGAGGCACAAAGAGGGTAGTAAATCTGTCCAGAGACAAATCACTCCGATACGAAGCACCTGTTTCATTTTAGAGTCTGTGCTCCTTCCAATGGTTCCCTGACTAAATTCTTAAGATCTAAACATTTACCCTGATTTTCAGAGCCAAGAGGGGCTTCTGTAACCATCGAGGCTGGAATGGACACTGACTCTGCCATTTCATTTTGATAAACTACGTAAAATAGGGTAATAATTATTAGGATCACAGCTCACACGTAATATTTACTCTGTGCTCTTCTAAGCCTTTGACATATTTCACGTCATTTAACGCTCACAAACCGCCCTATAAAGTGAGGCAGTGTGTAAGTACCTTGCCCAAGGTCATCCCGTAGGGAAGTGGAAGAGTCGGGATTCATAGCAAGGCAGTCTGGCTCCACAGTCCTTGCTCAACACCACTGCACCATCCTGCCTCTTGGCTAACAAGCAAGTAGCAAGCAGTAAGTGCTCACTAGATGGTGAGTGCTGCTACTCTAGAGATGGGGATACGGAGCCCAGGGTGGGGACTGGATTGGCCCCGGAGCAGCTGGGATGAGAACCCAGGTTGCCTGTCTGGACCTGAGTATGTCAGTACCCGAGGTGTGTGGGAACCCTTCTCCAACTCTGTCCAGGGCTCTGAGTTTTCCCAAACCAGCAGTGTGTGCCCTGGGAGGGTGGGGGGTGGTACTGACCAGAAGAGGTGGCCGCATAGGCTGATGACGGCATCCTTGGCTGTGTCCAGGCAGATGTTGCACTCGAAGGTGCTGTCCTGCCCTCCACTTTCGCCAGCACCATTGCTGCTGCCGCTGGGTCCCCCGGCGCTGGAGTTCTCAGGGGACGCAGAGGCTGAGGGCCCCTTGCTTGCCATCCTTGGCTGTCAGAAAACTCTTGAGTGAAGACGCTCCCAGGAAAGTCCTGAAAGGCAGAGAGCCCTTGATATCTCATTTCTGCAGCTCACCCACCTCACCTCCACGCCAACCCTTCCACCATCTTCTCTCAGTTCCAGACGTTCAGATTAGGACTGAACCCCTGAGCAGACTTCCCAGGAGCTGCGGAGGATGATAGTCGTGGGGCACTACCCAGACAGCAAGGACTCAAACTTTCAATGAACACGGCCAGAATTTACCACACAAATTCACAAACCGCACCAATGCAGAGCAGCTTCCGATGACTCCATAGGAACTGGGTCTCCCTGGCCCTACATTCTCCCAGAATAACCACCTGGCTGATAAACACAGGCTCAAACTGAACATACGCAGGCTGATCCCTAGCTGTGGATAGCCTCTATATTGGCAGGGGAGCCTTCTCAGGCCAGAAGGATTGTGACTGGCATATGCCAGAATATGAGAAAACCCTGTAACTCTGAAAGGTGAGGAAGCTTGGAAGGACCAGAAAGGTCATCTGGTCCAATGCCTTCCACATTGCCATCTCTGCAGTCCGCCTTCTGCCAGGTTAGAATGTCACCTACCTTATTTTATCTAAATCTACCAACTCAGGACCTTTAAAGCAGAGGCTTATGACACTTCGGAAAATAGAAAACCAGTATTGCTTACCATAGTGGTAAATAAGTATAATTATAAAGAAGGGAAACCTTTTCTCCTTATAACACCGGAAACCACTGGGCACGCTCATGCCATGCTTTGGGCAAACCTGGTCCAATCTTTTTATAAAACTGCGGCTTGAAAACTCTCAGCAAACTGATGAATGTGGAGCTGAGACTGGGACTCATGACACCCAGTCTGTACTCAAACCACTGTCCCACCACAGACCACGCTGGCCACCAAATGCTGGGAGAAAGAGACCATGTTCATCGCCTCTTCCAAATCAAAGACCCCGCCAGGAACTGAACAAGAAGGACGATAAGGCCAACACCAAAGGACACTCAGACATTTTGGGTTCAGATTGTGAAGAACCTGATCTGGCCACCCATCTCAGAAATTCCAAGGAGGAAAGGCTAGCTGGCCAGCACAGACCCACAACCGGAGGTTGGATGCTGGTTCCAGTGGGTGGGTGGTTTGGGGAACCTCCCTTCTCCTCTCTGGGCCACAGTTTTCTCACCTGAAAATGGAGGCACCCTTTCCAGCCCCGAAACTGTGCTGCTAAGGGTCCTCTTACCCACTCTCTCCAAGCAGACAGCCCGCCACAATCCGAGACTCACCACTGGAGCACCAGAAGGCCCCCCCCCCGATTTCAGCTTCCAAAGTATGAGAAGGCGAGAACTGAAAAGCCACAGTCCTCTCAGAGCGAGCAGCCTTCCTGCACACCACCAGCCAGGACTCTGGACTCACGAGTATCCCTCCCGACGACAGCAGCTCAGTGACTTGAGCACGGACCAGCTCACCGGCACTTTTTCACTCCGTTTCATCATTTTACGTGAGGTCCCAGAAGGGCAGCTCACTGGCTGCCGGCAGCACCAGCCTTGCTGGCCTTGGCTCCAAGGCCTTCCCACGATCAGTGCTTCCCCTTCTCACACAGAAGGAAGCCTGCTTGTGGGGGCCACGTTATGGCCTTTGTCATTCTAGCTCAACTACCCAACACATGTGTTTCTTTAAACACACACACACACACACACACACACACAAACTTTTTAAATGAAAGATTTTTTTGCCCTATCTGGTTTGGTTCAGTGGATAGAGTCTCAGCCTGTGGAATGAGTCCTGGGTTCAATTCCAGTTAAGGGCACATGCTCGGGTTGTGGGCTCAAGCCCCAGTAGGGGGCGTGCAGGAGGCAGCCAGTCCATAATTCTCTCTCATCATTGATGTTCCTATCTCTCTCTTCTTTTCCCTTCCTTTCTGAAGTCAGTAAAAATATATTTTAAAAATAAATAAAATGAAGAATTTTGTGTGTACATATGCAGAAAGACGACCATAAAGTTGGGTTCATGGATTGATCTGAAATGACAGACTTCTTAAATGATGCAATAAGAAGTATATAGCTCCAACAATGACGCATTCTTGTCTTTAAAAAGGAAACAGACTTTAATCGAATCTTTATATGAATTACCCATTTACAGAAAATGTGGGGCATAGATGCATGTGTTAAACAAATCCAGGAGAATGAAATCAGCAAATCCAGAATGTGGAGCTTTTTACAGGTCAAATAATCCAAATTCTCCAGAAAATGAACAGCATGGGAGGAGTGCGGAGGTATGTAATGACTGACATTTGAGACATACCACCCACTAGCAGTGTGAGGGGCTCACTGGAACCAAATCAAACAGACCACTGTAAAAAATTTTGTTTAGTATGATAATGGTATTATGTAATGTTTTTGAAAAATTCTCATCTCTGGAAACATTCTTAAGTATTAATGAAGAAATGGTAAGATGTTTGAGATTTGCTTTAATCCAGGAGAAAAAGTGAAAGTGGAGAGAAAAGATTAAATAAGCATGGGAAAACTGATGGTTGTTGGAGCTTGGTGATGAATGGGGATTCACTTTTTAAACTTATTTTATTTTTTATAAATATATTTGTGCCCTGACCAGTTTGGCTCAGTGGATAGAGCGTCGGCCTGTAGACTCAAGGGGGTCCCAGGTTCGATTCCAGTTGGGGGCACGTACCTTGGTTGCGGGCACATCCCCTGTGGAGGGTGTGCAAGAGGCAGCTGATCGCTGTTTTTCTCTCATTGATGTTTCTAACTATCCCTCTCCCTTCCTCTCTGTAAAAAAATTAATAAAGTATACTTTAAAAATATATATATATATTTGTATTTATTTCAAAACATATACAGATTGTAGCCCTGGCTGGGTGGCTCAGTTGGCTGGAGCACTGTCCCGTAAACCAAAAGGTTGCAAGTTCAATTCCTGGTCAGGGCACATACCTAGGTTGTGGGTGTGATCCCCGATCAGACATGTACGGGAGGCAACTGATCAAAGCTTCTCTCTCATACTGAAATTTTCTCTCTCTCCCTTCCTCTCTCTCAAAACAATAAACATATCCTCCAGTGAAGATAAACAAATAAAAGGAAATTATAAAATGTGTATATTACACTTGCTACAAGAATGAATATAAATATTAGTAAATGCTTTGTCCTTATTTTTTCATGAATTCTTTCTCTTAAACCCTTCCACACATACCTCACAACTGGCAGCCTGCTCTCTATGAGTCTGTCTCTATTTTGCTTGTTAGTTCAGTGTGTTCATTAGATTGCAATGTGAGTGAAATAATAGTGAATGTCTTTAAAAATGTGCAGAACATAACAAACTGTTAACAGGGATTATCTCATACCTGTGGGGGTTTAGAAGTAGTAACTTATACTTTACTAGAGGCCCAGTGCACAAAAATTTGTGCACAAACGAGGGGGTCCCTCAGTCCGACCTGTGCCTTCTCTCAGTCTGGGACCCCACGGGGGATGTCTACCTGCTGGCTTGGGCCTGCTCCCTAGGGGATCAGGCCTGAGCTGACAGTCAGATATCCCTCTGGCAGCCCCGGAGCCCTTGGGTGTCCACTTGCCAGTGGGGAGCAGGCCTAAGCTGCAGTCAGACATCCTTAGCACTGCTGAGGAGGTGGAAGAGTCTCCCATCACCACTGCTGTACTGGCAGCTGGCAGTCTAGCTTGTGGCTGAGCAGAGCTCCCCCTGTGGGAGCGCATTGACCACCAGGGGGCAGCTCCTGCATTGGGCGTTTGCTCCCTGGTGGTGGGTGTGTGTCATAGTGACCAGTCATTCCCAGTTGTTCTACTATTAGGGTCCATTTGCATATTACCCTTTTATTATATAGGATAAGTACTCCCCATTTATAAAACTGACATTTTTACATGTATTAATTTTGAAATCAAAGAGTACATGTTTTTAAATTTCCCCCAACATTCCAGTTTTCCCGATCTGAAAAGCTCTGACTTCAAGTCCTGGCTCCACCACTGACTAGCCATGGCTCAGGGTCGATACCTTGATGGCTTCAATTGTTTTTCTCACCTGAAAAGTGAGGTGTCATGCCTCCTATGAGACTGCTAAGGTGGCCTTAGATAGCACAGTGACTTGAAGAGCCCACAAGGGTGGGAGGGGGCTGTTGCTGCTAGGCAGGTGCACATACATGCCACTTTGGTCCAGTGCCCTCTCCATTCCCTGGGCCCAACAAAGCTGTGCATGGTGTATGCTCCTACACATACAGAGACAACCAGGGTTAAGGCAGATATCAGGTGGGAATGGTCAGGGCACAGCAACAGTCAGCCCAGAGTCTGCAAGGAGGCCAGGCACTGGGACAGGCCTGCACTCTAGGCAGCTCGCATTACTCTCATTCTAATTCTTAGTAGACCGATCACATGGACTAGGTCCTAGAGTCTCATCCTGATAGGCATGCAAATATTTGCTGAGTGGGTACAGGCATGCATGACTAGTCTTGGTCAACTCCCAGGCCAGCTGCTCACCCATCCCTGGAGCTTCCTCTCCTCACCTCCTCCCTATCCTAATGCACAGGAACCTCACCACACCAGAGCAGCATGGGAGAAATGAGCAATCTTCCCCGGAGACTGTCCATGGAGCACCTGTGAAACCACAAAATGTGGCCTCAGCCTCTTGGGCTCAACAGGACTAGGACAGTGGCTCAGAGGATGCGGACACAGCACACAGAACAAGTGGATAATTAATTTACTGTGTCAAGTTCAGTGTGGCTGGGGCCCAGGCACATATGGAGGTGGTAGGACAGCAAGGACCAGGACTCGGGCAGGAAGAAAGGCCTCGTGCAGCACAACCCTCACATTTGAGTGGGGGTTTGGGGTCAGCTGTGCCTTCTTTTTCACAGTTTCTTCCACTATCTCTGAACCAAAAGGGTGTGTTTTTTTGTTTGTCCGTTTTCCTTTAAGCATCAATACTTTCTCTTAAAGCCTATCAGGTTTGATGAGAAAGGGTGAAGTAGGATTTGAACTGCCCTGGCACAAGCTTTTAAGGGTCATATAAAGAGGCTGTCTTTTGTCATCCCTTAATATCACTGTCTTATAATATCACTTAACTTTTTTAAATATATTTTATTGATTTTAGAGAGGAAGGAAGAGGGAGAGATAGAAATATCAATGATGACAGAGAATCACTGATTGGCTGCCCCCTACTGGGGATCGAGCCTGCAACCCAGGCATGTGCCCTTGGCCAGAATCGAACCTGGGACCCTTCAGTCCACAGACCAACGCTCTATCCATTGAGCCAAGCCAGCCAGGGCTATCACTTAACTCTTTCCTTGGGACTTTTGTCCCTGAAAACCAGCATGCCACAGAATTTGATGGCTTTGCTTCCAGATCTCAGCTCTGCTACTTTGTGACTTCAGACAGTATTCTCTCCCTGAGCCTATGTTTAACTCACATCCCTTCCACAGGAAGGTCTCTCCCGGGTACACTGGAGTGTAGTGTTTCTCTGTATTCCCCACAGAGCTATGCAACCAGCAGGTACGTGGTTAATCTGCTAAGTGGATGATTCACAACTTCCCTTTTTGACTGTCATTCCTTGGAGGCATAGTAGGTGAGACATCAGAATTGTGAATGAGGAAATCCAGAATGGGACATAGTTTGAGCCAGGTAAAGTCAGATTTTCCCCCGGAAGTGTTACAGTCAGGAGGCAACTGTTACATTTATTACTCTATGAATAACATATACTAACACTGCTCAGTTCATTACATGAATTGTTTCATTTCATCTCTACAGCCCGCCTTTGAGGTAAACACCACCACGCTATCATCAGCATCCCCTGGCTCGGGTCACTGGCTCACGGTCACTGGCTCATGGTCACCGAGCCAGTCAGAGGCAAAGCTTCCCAGCTCCCAAGCCAGTGTGCTTAACAGACAGTGCCTAAGTGATGTGCTCACGTGTCTCTCTTCAAACCCGGACCCACCTTCTCAGTGCTTTACTCAACACAGGGCCAGGCACCTCAAGAGCACCTCATAAATGTGTGTGGGTTCATGGATCAGATGCTGAGAAGTACTTAGAATCATACAACTCAAGATGAAATCAATGTAGCCAACTAAGTCGTGGAAAATCAGTACCCTAAAAGAACAAGACATTCTTCAGTGATGTTTCTTTAGAACTGGAAATGTTACGTAACTACTTTAGAAAAAACATTATTAAACCATTACCCCAAACTCTTAAACAAAGGAAAAGATCAGGGAAATCTGGCAGCCAGAAAAAGGTTTGAGCTTTCCCAAACTGGTACCTACCTCTATTAGACATAACATTAATACAGAGTATTAACTATTCACTAAATTCACTTACTCTAGTTAGATATCTCCTAGAGCCAGAAACACAATGCCTGACAAAGTAAATGTTTGACATTTGTATGCAAATGAGTGATAGTGATTTGCCAATTTTAATTCAAACCAACATAATTGATAAAATATTGTGTCAAAGAAAAGATCTTTGGACTGAGGAGATCCCGGTTAAGAGCTGTGAATCTCTAGTATCATACACTGAAAGGAACAATCTGGAACTGGAGGACCTAGTCTGACATTCAGCTCTGCTACTGGCTAAGTCAGGATCTTCACCTGCAAATGGGGTAACTGTGTCTGCCTTTATTATGAGAAAAGTTTCAAAATGAGAGGTTTGCTTTTGTTTCCATTGTCAGTAAATTCTTTTTAATTCAGATTCTGTAAAATCTCTTTAATTCAGATTTTATCTGAGATTGAGCTAAAGACCTCGAACATACTGACAGTAAAGTATAAAAAGAAAATGAATAAGGTCAACAAGATTTAACCAAGGAAAGAGAAAACTTCCTAAGAGTTGAATAATATCAGCATAACTTTGACAAAACAATGACCTCACTTCTCCTTCAATAGGAGATTCTGAGACCCATCAAGGGAGCATATACCATAAGGTAGACCAGTCATGGTTAAAAATAATAAAACCAAAATGTGAATAATATTTAATGTTGAATTTTACAAATCAAAATCAGGCTTGTGTCCAGAGCCAGCTGATATTGTGAGTGCAGTCTGGAAGATATTTAAAGAATGCCAATGATGAAAATAAATCAGACAAGCTTCCCTGCCCTCAACAATTCTAGTCAGAATTTACGGTAACTGCTATTTTTTAAAAAAGCACCTCACACTGAGAAATGGCTCTGCAGGGATGTTAAGAAAAAACAAGTAATTTTCCTGGGCTTTTGCCCAGGATCCACTCCCACATTCAGAGAGCTGTCCATCTTTAAAACCTCCCACCAGGCCTACACCACAAGATGCTCTTGGCAAACAACTGGGAGTGTGGATACTGAAGGGTCAGAGACTACACAGGAGTCAACGTGGTGACTGGTGACAGGGTGGAATGGCCAGCTAGTCCCCTAGGCCATTCCCAAAGAAACAGGCATGGCTGCTGCTCCGATCTCCTGACTTGGGGCCTGGCTCAGGGCGCAGCATGGTGGCACATAGAGGCATTCTGGTTCCAAACTGTGCAAGCTCTCCAAAAGAAGGACCAACAAGGTGTCCTCCTGGGTTCTAATGGAGACTCCATTAGTCACTGGCCATGAGCAAATGAACTCCATCTTCAGCCCCTCTCCCTTTCCTGGAGGCGGGGTGGATAGGTGGGACTGAAAGTTCCAGCCCAGTAATCACAGGTTGGGTCCCACAGGCAATCAATCAGCTCACAGGAGCCTTCCAAAAGTCACTCATTAACATGACAAAAGACACCCCATCTACCCCACCCACCCCCCTTGGGAAATTCTAAGGGTTTGGGGGAATTGTGAGCCAGAAATTGTGGTGAAGACAAAATGTCTCATAAATCACAGTATCAAAGCTACTATTACAACAAAACAAATCAGAAAACGACAAGTGTTGGTAAGGAGGTGGAGAAACTGGTGGGAATGTAAAATAGTGCTGCTGCCGTGAAAAACAGTATGGTGGTTCCTCAGAAAGTTAAATATTGAATTATCATATGGCCCAGCAATTCCGCTTTTGGACATATATCCAAAAAGAATTGAAAGTGGGGCCTCAAAGAGATACTTGTGCACCCATGTTAATATCTACATAATTCACAAAAGAGCTAAAATGTGGAAGCAACCCAAATGCCCATCAATGAAAGAATGGGTAAGCAAAATGTGGCATCAACATATATTTAAAAATATATTTAAAAAGTAATAATAACATAAAAATAAAAAGAAATGCAAAAAACCATTCCCAGCTCCCAGGCCATACAAAAATAGACAGTGGGGGCCAAATTTGGACCATAGGCCATAGACTGCAAACGCCTGCTCTAGGTTGGAATTTGCCGATGTCTACTTCAATTTAAAAAAAACACAACTGCTTCACATCAATTAAGTTTGGCAACAATAGATTAAACAAGGTTAAGCACATTTCTTTTTTTTAAATACATTTTTTTATTGATTTCAGAGAGGAAGGGAGAGGGAGAGAGAATCATTGATCAATTGCCTCCTGCACACCTCATACTGCAGATCAAGCCTGCAACCTGGGCATGTGCCCTGGCCAGGAATTGAACTGTGATCTCCTGTTTTATAGGTCGATGCTCAACCACTGAGCTCCGCCGGCTGAGCAAAGCCCATTTCTTTATTGCAGGATGTTGCAGTGCCTTCAATGTGGTACTATAGAATGAAGACCACCAAAAGGGATGTGCTATGAAACTTTCCCCAAACTTATTACTACCATAAAACACTTTTTTCAGAAGCATCTCTTCAGACTAGTGGCTTGAAAACACACACCATGTAAGTGCCAATTCGACACTTTTAAGAAAAAGAAATTTTCAGATTGAGAAGTTTTAAAAACACCACCACCAAGTAAAAATCATTTTACCCAGCATCTGGAAAATATCTGAATAAGCAACTCACAATTTTTTTCTTAAATTCTAGGAAACACACACAAGGCAGGAAGATAAATACAGGGAGTCTTGGCTGAAACCCAGCCTTTTGGGGGTGGGAAGCATGTCAGCAGAATTGGGTCATAATATGGAATCTTTGTTCCATAGGACAATGTAAGCATTCTATCCGTTTTTGACAAAGCAATCTGCTTGGGGTTTTATAAATCCCAAAATAAGGTGCTTTGATGTTTGACTAGAAAACTAAAGCTATGCTAGAAGAACTATCTGCAGACTACCCATACGTGAAGATGAACTGGCAAATCGAGTCCATAAAAGGACTGCTTTAAATGTTACATGGAATGTTCGCTAACAGACTGCAAAAATCCTCTTGGTAGACATACCATCTATACAACACAGTGCTGGACAGAGGCTAAAAGAGGGATTTATGTCCCAGAAAGAAAGACTGGCCTGAACAACACCAAGCCTTCTGGCTGAGACTCCTCAATTCTGTGATTCAAAGAGTTTCCTGGCTTCTCCGGATCAAATACAAATTCTTTAGAGGCATTTCCAAGGTGTTCCTGAGAAAAGAAGCTACAAACCCGTGGGGCAGGGACCCTGCTCAGTAATTCATTCAACCAACATTTTTAAGGAGCCCTTATCAGATGAGCCATTCCAAAGTCCTTGAAATGGATGGTTCCCAGGAAAAGATTACATAAGATGCATTACATTCAGGCTCACTGGCCTCAGTTGCACAAGATGTAGGCTGGAAGTGTCAAGAAGAGGGCAGGAAAAAAGTCAGCCAGCACCAGAAAAATTCAAAATAACTACTCGGATTCAGACACTTCAGAGTTGGAAAGGAGCTACACACGGTGGAGAGAGCATCAGCCTGTAGACGGAAGGGTCCCAGGTTCGGTTCCCGTCAAGGGCACATGCCTGAGTTGTGGGCTTGAAGCAGCTGATCAATGATTCTCTCTCATCGTTGACGCTTCAATCTCTCCCTCTCACCTCCTCTCTGAAACCAGCAAACATATTTAAATAATAAAATACATAAATAGCGTTGGAAAGGGCTGCCATTTGACACCTGTATACCCCCTTCAACAGGGAGTTCACTGCCTTCGCAGGCAATTCCATTCCTGGTCACCTCTGACCAGCATTAAGTTCTTCTATTACATCGAAATCGTGGCTTCCTGTAGAATCCACCTATTGGCCCTAGTTTCAGGTCCGAAGGTGATGTGGAAACCCTCTTTACCATAACAACGTTGTCAGTTATTAAAAGGCAGCTGTTCCCTTCCATTGTTCTCTTTTTC
>PVJC01000611.1:0-116839 GCA_004026665.1 Murina feae
ATTCCACCCATCTTAACAATCTACCCTTTCCCAGGTGTTCCAAGGTTACTGTGTCAGCTAACAATCCACCCTTCCCTCAGGGCAGCGATTCTGCTTTGTTTTGCTAATCCAAGATTAGAAGGAGGCAGTGCCTTAGCTGAAGGTCATTTCCCCCAGAACATCAAGGCTACCTTTGAATTAGCCCTTTTTCCTTCTCAACTTGGGTACCGAGGGGCAGCAGGACGTTCCTGTCCGGTTCACTGTTGGCTACACCCTTCCTGGGGAAGGAGCCTTGTTTGTCACCTTTTGATGTTTCCCATTTCCCAGCATGAGTAAGGCCCTCAGTATGTGTCTGTAATCAAGTGAATGAAGTTGGCCTTTTTTTCTGGGTAGGATTGTATTGTACAGAACTTTTGAAAGAAACTTTTCAATTCAAATTATATCAGAAGATGGGAAGAGGATATGCAGAGGGAACAAATTATTAAACGTATCTTATATGTTACATGCTATAAACTGAAGTTAATCTGCACACTCACAACCTGCAGAGAGAGAAGGGAAATGCTTGATACTGGTGCTGGGTAAATGCAGTTACATTGGGCTCATCCAAATGAGCAAACACACATTCAAGGGGAAGAATGTCCAGGGCACTGCTCACAGCCCTCCAGGAGGTCACGGAGGTCGCCAGCGGCTGTGGAGGCAGCGAGCTCCTCTGCCTCACGGAGCCTGGCAGGAGCGGCCTCAATCCCGTGCTCTGGTTTCTAGAGCTCCACGCAGAATGACAGCAAGGTGCCGGCATGTTCTTCTCAAAGTGCTCGTGACACTGCTTGTTCTGAGCTTCAGGGAACTGACTTTCCAGCCTCCCAGGACTCCTGAGAAGAGCAGCCTAAGTAATATTTTTATGAGCTTTAACCATTTTTTGTTTGGGTAATCCCTTTCTTCCCAATACTTATTTTCATAGACATCAGCTCATTGTCCTGCTGCCATTGAATGAGAAGTGAATCTGCAGGCCATACTCCCCAGGGCACAGAGAGGCCCTTGTAAGCAGAGAGCTGTGTTCTGAGCACTGGGGAGGGACTGGAATCCAGGTCCTGGTTCTCTGACTCTCAGTTTTGCACCCTGAGCTCTCTCACCCACCAGTCCTTTGTGGCCCCTCAGGACACCTCACAGTTTATGTAAGTTCACTGGGTCTCGTTTTCTTATCTTCTCTTTCCAGGTCGCTGAGCGCCAGTGTGAGTGGCTGCCTCCTCAGAGTGCTGTCTGCTCCTCCTATTTGTAGCTTTATTCAGGCAGAATTCATAGTTAAATACAAGTGAGAATTCTTCTTTCCAGTCTGAATTATCATTGCTGTTAACATATGAATAAGTTCAAGCAATCTATACTAATAAAAGGGTTATATGCTAATTAGATTGGATATCTTCCTGACGTCCTTTGGGACGTTCCTCTAGTCAAAGCCATAGCGGCTGCAAGGGCTGAGGGCCGGCAGCTGTGGCGGCTGTGAGGGCTGGTCCAGCACTGAGGTCCCTTTTGCAGAGGCCGTGAGAGAAGGTACCACAGGAGAAGGCAGAAGGGAGAAGGGAGAAGGCAGCAGTTAGGCAGTTAGAGGGATCAGGCTAGGAGGGGAGAGCAGTTAGGATCAGGCCAGCAGGAGAGCATTTAGGGCAATCAGGCCAGCAGGGGAGCAGTTAGGGGCATCAGGCAGGCAGGCAGGTGAGCGGATAGGATTCAGTGGTTCTGGATTGTGAGAGGGTTCCCAGATTGGAGAGTGTGCAGGCTGGGCTGAGGGACCCCCGCCCCCCATGCATGAATTTCATGCACCAGGCCTCTAGCCTATCTATATAAAAGGCTAATATGCTGAATGTCCTTTCCGCCTTCCCACTGGTCCAGTCACTATGATGACTTGCTTTATAGCCAAGTGGAAACATTTCACACTTTAACCAAATGTCTGTGGAGTGTTTTCCCAAGCCTCATCTCATTTGATCCTCACAGGAGTCCTGGAGTAGGTAGGTAGGGGACTTGGGGAATCCTATTTTCTTTTCATTAGCCGGAAAATGGAGATTTAGAAAGCTTAGAAACTTGACCTGACTGAAGAGAAGTAAGAAATGGTGGATCTTGAAAATCACTTCAGGTTTTCTCACTGCGCAGAATAGTCAGACACTGCTGCAGTTAAATATTTTACCCTTTGTTTCTCCCTGCGTGATGTACAATAATAATCTTCTTCATGTTGATATTTACTGCTGTGTTGCTGACAATTACCTGAAAAAGAAGTTGGGGTGCTTCACTGGCCTGGAAAAAGTTTAGCTACATCAGAAATCAGGTCTAATTGAGCAAGTTTGTTCTATATCTATAAAAGGCTAAGTTGACTCGCACATGCGTGATACATATAAAGCTCTTGCTGGTGCCAGTTGCATGTGTATGTTTCCATCTGTGAATTTGGTTGACACTTCTATTATAGAGAAAGGACGAATAGCAATATTAAAATATTTCTTCTAATTAATTTTTTTCAATGTGCAGGAATTTGTGCACTGAGCCACTAGTATAATATACAGGGGTGCTAGGGTTGCTTAACTTTGGTTCATGCTTATGCAATAGAGTATTCATTCATATTTTTATCTTCAAGAGTTAAAAATGGTCAGAGAGACCATAGAAAGTGATTTCTCTCCTGATTGCTCCATGCTGTCTGATTCATTTAAGCCAAGCATGTCAAACTCGCAGCCCATGGACCGCATGCGGCCCACAATGAATATTTTTTGTGGCCCAGCCAATGTAATGGTATGTAGGAAACATTTTAATAAAAATTTAGTAACTTGATTTTTACAATATCCTGTTACACATTGTTATGGAGGGACCCGAGAGAGACAACCACCAGAGCCAAAAGGTAGAATTTAGGAGCCTTTATTTAGCTGGCCAGGGTCTGCAGTGCCAGTACCCCACCAAAGCGAGGACTGACACTGCAGCCCCGACCAGATGTAGAAGTAAGCTTTTATTTACAAAAACTACAAAAGGTGATGCACAAAGTTCATTGCTCTATTTCTCAACGCAGGATACAGACTCAAGTTTTGACTGGAGTATCACTATTTCCTTATCTCTAGTAGTAGCAGTAAGTCCTACTGAGCTGCAAACGAGCTGGGGCAAGTTGACCTTTAGTGGGCACAGGGGTGGGTCTCAGCCCATCCTCTGTAACCCCGCCCAACCCCTCCCGCTGCAGCTCAGGTATCCTGTCTGCCACACCTCTGCTCCCGCTGCCACCTCTCACACCCATTCATGGCGCAGGCCCTGCTCACACCCACAGCCAGCACAAGCAGTGGGTGAGAATGGGGCCATTGCCAGCAGTGGGTGCGAGTGGTGGCTGCCAGGCCCAATCACCCTTCAGGAGCAAGGGGAGGTGGAGAAGCCCTTGGGGCGATCGGGACTGTCAGTTGCCACTCTCGCCTCATGATGGCACTGAGCAATCAGGGCTGCACTGGGGGCCAGCAGCAGGTGCGAGCACTGGGCGGGATTGTGGTGCACAGGAGCAAAGAATTTTCAGTAACCACCAGAGGCTCGCCCAGATGATAGCGACCAGCTCCCATCTTGGTCTGGTGCCCCCACTCACCTGCTCCACCATCCTGCTGGCGTCTGCCATGTTTGGCACATTCCCCCTGGTGGTCAGCACACGTCATAGCAACTGGTTTTTCAGTTGTTCCATTGTTTAGTCTATTTACATATCAGCCTTTTATTATATAGGACTAGAGGCCTGGTGCACAAAATTTGATCACTAGGTGGAGTCCCTCAGCCGGGCTTGCACCCTCTCCAATCTGGGACCCCTCGGGGGGGTGCCTGAGTGCCAGTTTAGGCCCTGGGGGGTCAGTCCTAAACCGGAAGTTGGACATCCCTCTCACAATCTGGGACCACTAGTTCCTAATTGCTCACCTGCCTGCCTACCTGATCACCCCTAACTGCCCCCCTGATGGCCTGATAACCCCTAACTGCCTCTGCCTTTGCCCCTGCCACTGGGCTTTGTCCAGAAGAATGTCCAGAAGATATCTGGTCTAATTAGCATATTACCCTTTTATTAGTATAGATTATTAGTATAGATTATTAATACTGAACTACAGCATTCACTAATGACTGGTTACTATAATCATGCTGCATTCATTTCCTGTATGCGCCTTACATGCAGGTGCACCATTTCTCTCCACTAATACTCACAGCAAATATTTTAGCAGCTGAGTGTGACGTCATTAATCTTGTACTGACTTGTTTGGTGTGGGTAACAGGAAACATTTCGCTTTTGAAGAACAAGAAATGTTCTCATATTCAGAGAAACCTACTCTTCCTCCTTCATTCACTGTTTTCATTAATAGTGCCACTGAAACAGAAATTTTTGGGGAAAAGACAGGTTTTAGGAAAGTTTAGAAATTAAGGGGAGCATGGAGGAAGCACAGGGCTGCAGAGCAGCAGAAGGTGTATTTTCATAGGATGGGAGAGCTGAAAAGCTACAACAGGTGCATTTCCATAGAATGGGGAGCTGGGAACAGCAGAAGGTCTGTATTTACAAAATAAAGGGAAGGAGCACCTTACCCAGGAGGAGGAGAATAAAGCCCAGAGGGAACAGGGAAACAATGGGGAAGGAGAGGGGAGAACCTCAGGTCAAGGGCATGAACCTGGGTTGCGAGCACATTCCCAGTAAGAGGTGTGTAGGAGGCAGCTGATTGATGTTTCTTTCTCATCAATGTTTCTAACTCTATCCTTCTCCCCTTCTCTCTGTAAAAAAGCAATAAATATATTTTAAAAAAGCAAACAAACAAGGAATACAGTCAATAATCTATACTAATAATTGAAGAATATGCAAATTGTCCAGGAGCCATCACGGTAACCATAATGGCCAGCAGGCTGCCTAGGGCTACAAGCCTGGCAAGGGGGGTTAGTGAGGGATGACCAAACAATTGAACAGCAGGCTGCATGGGGCAACCAGTCTGGCAGGAGGGTTAGTGAGGGACAACCAAATGACTGAACAGCAGGCTGTGTGGGGAGACCAGGCCGGCAAGAGGGGAGGGGTGGGGAGTTGGGAGTGACCAGGCCAGCGGGAGGGGTAGTTGGGGGTGATCAGGCCAGCAGGCAGAGGTGGTTAGGGGTGATTAGGCTGGCAGGGTGGGGGCAGTTAGGGGTGATCAGGTCAGCAGGCAGAGGTGGTTAGGAGCGATCAGGCAGGCAGGCAGGCAGGCAGGTGAGCAGTTAGGAGCCAGCAGTCCCAGATTGTGAGAGGGATGTCAGACTGCCGGTTGACATCTGGAAGTTGGACATCACCCAAGGAGTCCCAGATTGGAGAGGGTGCAAGCTGGTCTGAAGGGACGCCCCCCTCCCCCATGCACGAATTTCATGCACCAGGCCTCTAGTATTGTAATAACTAGGTGTGGTGCTGGATGGGTGTGGGATTTATTGGAGGTGATCACAGAGTAAGTTGTGTAATATCTGGTCACTGGGGTATACAAAAGATGACATAAAGTTTAAATTATTTTTAAAAGCCTTACAGACATGAGGGTATATAAGGCAGAAACCCCACCCCACTTGCTCTTCAGAGGGGCTTATAGCCCATCTGCACTGCGTAAGCCAGATGTATAGATTTGCTTGCCTCTCTCTTTAATAAATGTGCATGTTTTAATTTTTTAAAATAAATTCACTTTAAAACAACACAATCAGGGCCTCTCCTTTAATTCCTTTATACGAACATGACAACAATTGAGGTGGAGACAGCCCTCTCCCTCCGTCTGACTCATGGGACTGCCAGTAACACCTCTCCCAAGACCGTAAAAGGTGCCTGCATGTTAGGGACCTGGAGACTAGGTTTGCAGGGCGTGGAATCAGGATGAGCTGGGACACGGGGTGGGGTGGGAGGGGGGTGTTAACCAAACGCTGGCGGCCACGCCCCCTGCTTCCCAAGCTCCCAGACGCGCCTGTCCTCCAGCTCCACCTTCTCCTTTCGCTGTCCCCGGCGCCCGCCCTGCAGCAGCCGGACGGAATCGGGGTGCCGGAACCGGCCCGCACCGCGCCAACTGGAGGGCGTGCGCCGCGAGGAGCGAATCCCCTCGCGAGTCGCAGCCAAGCGGCGGTCGGGGTAGTCGCGCGAGAGTCGGCGGCCGAGGTCAGAGGTGAGCGAGCCGCCTCCCGAGTGGCGTGACGTCGCTTTGCGGAGGCCGGAAAAGGAGGACGGTGTCCCCGGAGGCGCGGGCCGAGCTGAGCCAGCCACAGTCCCAGCGGCCACCTCCGCTGACTTTCACGGTGCCACGAAGCACGCTCTTCATTTTAGTTTGACTTTTGGGTTCCAGTTACAGGTATTTTGAAGCGCAGTAATTTCACGTAGCGCTTCGTTGGGGGCGGGTTTTTGGTGTCCATATTGAATAAAGGCTGTTCCTTCGCCTTTGAGTTGCGGCGTATTGCAGGTAAAGCCTAAGTTGTTAAAAAAGCTCGAGCAGTTGGAGGAAACTCGGGTCCATCGCAGAAATCGATGGAATCGATTGCGATGTGACAGTTGTATTAATTGCTGGTTCTCGCCGTGGTTACCGGGAGTTCAGAAATTATGTTGGTGAATAACTGCCCCCGGAAGTCATCCCCCGGGACCACCGTGTGGGAGGGACTGTGTTTCTCTGAATACAATACATGAAATACAAAATGTTTAGCATGATTTTCCAAGTTAAATTAAGTACAGTACGGTGGTTTATTAACCATGATGTAAACTTACAGCAAAATTGAGAAAAAAATTATGTTAATCTGAGCAGAATCGGGTCCTTATTTTAAATGCTTTGCTTTTAAAAATTTAAAAACAGGTGCTGTGTGGACTGGTCTGAAGGTTGTAAGATTTAGTAGAAAGAGTCTAAAATTAAAAATTGATAGTGATCTGGATTCCACTAGTGTGACCTTGGGAAAGTCACTGGTTCTGGGTGCCTTATTCTGTAAAGACAAGGATTGCAATGGTTTTCTCACAGACTTCTAGTATGTATATCCAGTATAAAGTAAGAATGTTTAGTTTGTAAGTGATAGTAATTGGTTTCTGTCTATAATACTTAAATAATTTAAAGTCAGTAAGCCTTCCTCACCGCATTCCCCCAGTTTAGTGACAAGAAATCTAATGTTACGCTTGATGTTAGCCAAAAGGCTGAGAAGCTATTAGAGATCTAATTCTAAAGCCATTGCATTTTGCCTGTATGTGTAGTATATCATCTTTAGATTCATTGGTCAGATTTTTCATCTTGTCTTGAATTCATATTAAATCTATCAACTCTTCAAGAGTAGGATTAATGGCTTAATCATTTTTTAATGATTATTCCTAGTTTGGGTCATTTTTTCCCTCCATCTTCCTCTCCCCCTCCCTCCCCCCCTTTTAATAAACCTAAATTGGCAAAAGCTAAGCTTTGGGTCCACCAAAACAAGCCAAAAGAATTTTACATGGAAAATACTATTTTCTAACATTTGAAGATGTGCTTTTAGTTCACCTGTATAGACAGACAGACAGACATGGTTTACAAGGAATTAGGTAAAGAATTTGATTAAAAGTAAGCCTTATTTATTTAGCATCACTCTCAGAGCAGACATACAGCATCTCTGTTTGAGGCAGAGAAGCTACAGCAGTGGACTTAAACTCTGACAGCACCTTTGAATCACTTGGGGAATTCCAAAAATGTTGATCCCTGGGCCCTACTCCAGGCTAGCTAATGAAACTCACTGGAGGGTAATACATGGGTATTCCATTTTTTTAAAGCTCCTGAGGTTACTGTGTTTTGCAGCCAGAATGAGAACCCTTGTGTTAGAGAAATGCGATTCTTCAGGAGTGTATCCAGTTTGCTTGAAGGACTGCAGCTGCATCTGGGAAATGTAGCCTAGGGTATTTGGGGAAATTATCAATAAATATGATGAAATGTATGATTTGTAAAGTGGACTGTAGAGCAATCAAGGCCAGTGGGGAGGTGATTACTATAATCCAGAGGAAACAATGAAACCAATAACAATGAACTTTCGTTCTTTTCTCTCCTGGATATTAAATATTTTTGAAGAAAGTGAGTAATTATTTTAACTTGCAAACTGTATTTCGCCCTACGTAATTAAAAGTGTACTTTTCAACAGTGAGGGGATAGATTGTGGCACATGAATTTCATTATTGCTGATTATTAAAAAGTGTGTTAGAAAAACGTCTCAAATTTTCTTATTACTTACTAAATTATATCATTTCTCTTGTTAGCTTTATGTTAATATGGGGCTTTTGGTTTTGCCTTTACAGTGTTATAAAATTTATATTAAAGACATGGTTTTCACCCTGCTTCATCAACGCAGTTAAATTTTCATTTTGGACCCCTATTTTATACCACAATGGTAAGCTACAGCTCAGTGTGTTATTTATGTTTTAGATTGTTCTCTTTCTTTATCGCCATAAAAATATCTATATTACAGATACAGAAATCCTCTTGTAATCTGTTCAAGTTCCCTAACTGGGAAATTACTTCGTAATTACATGCAAAATTTTCTCCACAAAATGGGCTCATCTCAATTCTGTGTTAAAATTATTATATCCAGATTATATAGATAATCCACCTGTCTTTATCTTTGTGAAACATTAAATAATATGTATTTCTTTTTATCATAGTCCAAATCATTGGCAAGGAGGATGGGTATAAGTATGATAGTTTTGGGGGTTTCTCATTTTTAAGTTTCTCTTAATTTAGATTAAAATTTTTTTTAATGAGTGTAATGTGCTTACTGTAAATATTTAAGAACATCAGTTTTAGTCTTCTAATGGCACATTTCTGTTCACTGACTTACAGTTACTAAACATATGTAGGGCTGGGCATTTAACTTTTGTAACTAAAAATTAAAAACAAAGGGGGAAAAAACACTTTCTCATGTTTTAAAGAAGTAGCAGCATTTGATAGTAAGAGAATAAACAAACACTGATTGCTGTATTTATTGAATTAGCCTCAGAAAACATTTGTCTCACTTCTCCTTTGGGATCTTGCCTATCTAGCCCTGCTCTATTAGAGACAAGTAGGGCAGTTGCAGTGAGGTTCACACCTTGCTTTATATTTTGTATTAACTAATCATTTCTTTCTAAAGTATTTGAAGACTGTGGTATATAAATGATGCTTGTATTTATCTCACTACTAAATTTTTGAAGTTTTGATTTCAGAAGTGAAATATTTACTTGAAGATTTACTATTTGAAATTGTCCTAGAGTGTATGTTTGACTATGTTTATTATAATTCTTTTATATAAACTTTAAGGTTTTATGGCCAAATAACTAAAGAACCTTATGTATTTGTCAAGTGTATATATCTACAATAATGTTTTTTGTGCTGGAAAATTCTTTATATTCAGGAATGTCATTTTGCCCAGTTTTGTTGGGATTCTGACTCTCATAAGATTTTTAAAATAAATTTTTAAAATAAAACTGAATCTTTTGAAAGTATATATTTTACTTATTATATTTTAGGTGTTTGATAATGTGGATTATTTTTTATTGCAATCAAAATTAAAAGGCCAGCTATTTTTGTAATCATCTGATTTCTTCATCCTTAGGACTAGGGTGGCAGGATCACTTAAACCTTTCCATGATTTCCAAAGTCTGGCAGCATTTTTTCTTCCCTTTACCCTTTTGTGTTTTGGTGGATGCTGAGAGATTTACCCCATGCAACTTGGTAGATTGAATTGTTGGAGTCTACAAAATAGAAGAGAGTATTTTAGATCCTTGTAAATAAAAAAATGAAAGTTCTGTGCCTCTCAGTCATTAAAAATGACTATCATTGTGAATGAAAAATACAATAACCCTGTTCAGTACCCAGACCACAAAACTAGGAATAGAAATCACTGACAGTATATTTACTTAATTTTTTTAAAACCTAGTACTTTTTCTTTTTTTGTGTCCTTAAAAAGAAACTTTACAGATAGGAAAGATAGAAATTATTTTCTCATTTCTCCCTCTTGCCTTAAAATAAGAGTCTCTAAATAACAGATGAAGGATGGGAACCAACTAGTAGATCTTAAATTGTACATGTAATAATAATACTATATTTTATTAACTTTAAGATGCATTCATTCTCTTTTACATTTTAATATTACTGAATTGAGGATGAATCTACAGTCAGTGACATCTTAAAATTATAACTGATAGCACATTTTTCTTAATGTTACCTGCATTAATGATGTGTGCTTATAGTTAATAGTATCTTAAAGTCATTGAAACATGATAACTAGCCATTATTTATTTCATTCTACTAGGCACTGACTTAAAAACATGTCAAAGAATCTCTGCATTAATATATTAGGACTTTCTAAGTTGATGATTGGTATCAACATAATAAGCACCCCCAATTTTCAGGATTCTTAGATTAGGAGAGTTTAGTCTTTGCTTTACTTGAATTGCATACTTGATGTCCAATATATTTTACTGAATGGTGCTCTTAGAATGTTGAAGAAGCTAAAGTTTATAAAAATTGCAGTGGTTACTATATCCAGTCCATTACCCTGTATCAGCCTCATGCCCTGGCCAAAGAAAGCTATTTTAGCATTTCTTTTCTTATTTGTTGTCATAATCAAGTGCCTAAGACTGCCATATTTTTTTTCTTTATAATATACTAGAGGCCAGATTCATGCGTGGTCCCTCAGCCTGGCCGGCCATGGGAGGTTGGCTGGCTAGCCCAATCGGGGCCATTGGGGCCACAGGAGGTTGACCGGCTGGGGGGAAAGGCTGCAGGAGGTTAACCAGCCAGCTTGATCAGGGTCAGTCAGTTGGCCAGGGGGAGGGACCATGGGAGGTTGGCTGTGGGAGCGCACTGACTCCAGGGAGCAGCGTCATAGCGACCAGTGGACCAGTTTGGTCATTTGGTTGCTTAGGCTTTTACATATATAGAAGATATTGAGCATACAGTGGGGGGTGTGGAGGAGAGAAAAGGAAATATATTAGACTTATTTTAGGAAATTAAACTTAAACACTTAATTATAAATATTACATGTATATTAAATTATATTTTGTGAAAATTGCTAACATTGCCAAATACACTATTTACTTTTTTACAGCAACAAGCTTTAGAACTAGCTTTGGATCGTGCAGAGGTGAGACGTGATTAAGTTATATATTGAAATAGTATTGACATTAATTGACAAGACTCAGTTTTAAGAGATTTTTGTCTGATTGTCAAAGGAATACATTAATACCATTTTAGGGCAAATATGCAAATTTGCTGTAAATATATAAAAATACTGGGCAATGTTTGAGTCAACTGTTACTTGAAGTTCTCAGTTAATACTATAGAATAAAAAATAATACTTCAGTATAAATATTATTTCAATGGACATAGAATTTCTAAAATCATGTTTTCCTATTTTGACAAGTTTTCTGATTGTTCAGTTGAAGGGGGAAATAGCCAAAAAATAAAGTCCTTGCAATTGAATATGCTCTGCTTATTCTGAACAACCAAAAAATATACTGAGAATATTTCTGAGTTGTGAAATCACATTTGTTTATAGCATTGAAATATTATGCTAAATTTTAGTGCAGTTTAAATTTCACTTATTTATAACATATTTAGAAGTTAGTTTTTCTTACAGTGTATAATTTAATAGGAATCAGAGGCTTGAGTGACTGATTAGCCTTTTTAGCCTTACATGTGTTTTAAACATACTTAAAACAGTGTTCATTCACTAAGTAAAAGACAAGCTATTTCATAAACTTTTCTTTTTTAGTATGTCATTGAAAGTGCCCGACAGAGACCTCCTAAAAGGAAATACTTATCTAGTGGAAGGTATGAATACTTCATTAATTGATGACTTTAGATTCATTGAAATGTGATTAGAGCCACCATTTATTGCATTCTAAATAGACACTACTAGAGATGTTATATTACAGGTACTTTGCATATATTAAAACTTTCTTAGTTGATGTTAGCCATGTCCACTTCACCTCCAATCTTTGAGAACTTGGGTGGGAGGGGAATGAGAAAATTTGATAACATTTATTTTACAATGATTATTCACATTATTTTTTATATTGTCTTTATTAAATTTTAGAAAATCTGTATTTCAAAAACTTTATGACTTATATATTGAAGAATGTGAAAGAGAGCCTGAGGTTAAGGTAAGTATACTTCTTTTATATTATTACGGCTTTTGAAATGTAGAAGAGGAAAAAAATGTAGAAGAAGAGGGTAATGTGAAAGAGTTAAATTTGAAGCAGATATTTATATTTTTGTGAGTGAGCTAACATCTTTTCCAGCCAAATTCTAGCCAGTTTTACAGCTGACCCAGAGCTCCGGCTACAAGGTAGAGATCACATGCTTAGGAAGGAGATGGAAACAGTGTTTACTGAGTAACAGAATATCCCATTGGTAAATCAGAAGTATCTAAACTAATAAAACCATAATATTAAAATTAACCGTCTCTTCGGGATGGGTAAGCCACACCCACCAGCCAATCAGAGCGACTGTATGAAAATTAACCCAGCCAACATGGAGGCCACCACTCATGGACCTGAGTAAACGGCAGCTTCCATTGCAGCAGGAGTGAAACTGAAACTGTTTGCAACGGCTCCGCTTATCCTGGCTCCAAGCAAAACATACTTGCAATAAAGTATCAATCATAGATAGCAGGCCTGGCCTGACTACTAAGGGTAACAATGTTTCATTATAGAAGCGGGAGGTGAAGCAGAGGAGGTTTCGTTACTAGGCCTTAGCTTAAAGGAATAATGCATCAATTATAGAAGATAAACAAACCCCCAAAACCTGCTTCCAGCCAGCCTTGCTGGGACATTGGGTCAGTGGGAGCTGTGGGTAGCTTGAAAGCCTGAAAGCACCCCTCAACCCATCACCAAGGCTGGCTACACCCCAATGGAGTGAGGGACCCCACTGGGGGGCTTGGCCAGTCTGCAAACAGCCATCAGCCCCTCACCCAGGCTGGCCAGGTACCCCAGTAGGGACCCAAAACCTGAAGGGACTGTGAGCAGCCTGTAAACAGCCCTTGGCCCCTTACCCAGGCTGGCCACACCCCCCATGGGGTCAGGGTTCCCACTGGGGGGCTTGGCCAGCCTGCAAACAGTCATCAGCCCCTCACCCAAGCTGGTCAGGCACGCCGGCAGGTGGACATCCCTAGAGGGGTCCCAGACTGCAAGAGGGCACAGGCCGGGCTGAGGGACCTCCTGAGTGACAAATTTTAGTGCACCGGGCCCCTAGTACTAGTATATTGTGTGTGGCAAAAGTAGGTTTACAGTTTCAAGTAAGTGAAACAGTTTAGACTTATACATTATTATTACTTACTAGCTGTATTATTTTCCATATGAAGAACTGTAAATCTATTGCCCTACCCTGTGTATTCTTTATATGTATATATATATAATTTTTATTGATGTCATGGCCAGGTTAAATTAATTTTTTTTTATTTAAGATAAAAATATGGGCAGTTGAAATGTAACAAAAATTGATATCCTGATATTTATTGTGTTCTTAAGTTGTAAGGACCTTAAAGGGCTCTGTGAGCTTCTGTTATCTGTCCTTAATTTAAAAATGAGTATCATTTTACCATTTAGGTTAAAAAAAAAGTCAGTGGAATTCCCGTAGTGCCTAACCTTTGAAATCTTCACATTAGGAGAAAAATGATTGCTAAACTATAAATAAATCTTACAGTAAGTTTTGCATAAGTTTTACTGAGGTATATAATAAATTTCACATTAATAAGATAATAAAAATATACATTTTATAAGTTTTGACTTGTATATACCCATAAAACTATCATGATAATCAATTTAATGAACATTATTTTCACCTCAGAGACAGAACTAAGAGAGATATATAAAGATTCTATATTAGGATTGGCAACCATTGTCTACAAGCCAAATCTGGCTTACTGTGTATTTTGTAAATAAAGTTGTATTGGAATCCAGCCACACCTGTTGGCTTATAATATCTTTTCTATGGCTGATTTTACAAGGCAATGACAGACTGAGCAACATAGACCATATGGCCCACAAGCCTAAAGATACTAACTTGTTTTTTAAGAAATTTTCTGTCCTCTGATGTGTATGTTTACTTTAGAACTACATGGGAACCAACTTGTTTTGTTTTGTTTTGTTTTTAAATTGAGGTGGGGGGAGTGTGGGAGGAGGGAAGGGAAGAGAGAAAGAAAGAGAGAAAGATAGAGAGAAAGAAGGATCAGTTGCTTCCCACACGCACCCTGACCAATGATCGAATCTGCAATCTGGGAATGTGCCCTGCCTGGGAATCAAACCCAGCATGGGATGCCACTCCAGCCAATTTAGCCACACCATTCAGGACCCAACTTGTTATCTTGAAGAGTATGCATATTGTCAAAATTTATCTAACTATTCTAATGTCAGATTGTGAGGTTTTTTTCAACATTGAAAAGACTTTAAAATTGTAGTATCTTTAGTAGTTATTTTTTATATCAAAGTTTGTTGCCACTTTTTCATATTTTAAAATACAATGTTTTGAGTCTGGTGACAACAGATCCAAGAATTTGTAATTACTTTATGCATATGACTTTATAAAATTTTAATATATGATACTCAAAACATGTCTATTGAGATGTAAAAATAAATATTCTATTGACTGATGTCTTTTGCAAATAAGATTTCATGACAGGAATTGTGTATCTGTAATTGGGTTTTATTTTAAGGCATGTACATTTCTAAAATAATGGATTTTGAAATATGTGTATTATATTTTCTAATGGATTTTTTCTTTGCTTTTTAAAATTTTTAATTTTTTTTTAGAGAGAAAAGAAGGGAGAGAGAGAAAAAACACACATAGATTTATTGTTTCACTTATTTATGCATTCATTGATTGTATGTGCCCCAAACAGGATCAAACCTGCAACTTTAGTGTATTGAGACAATTCTCTAACCACATGAGCTACGTGGCCAGGACTCTGATGGATTTCTCTCTAACAAAGTGGTTTCTAAGGAGTAGTTAAATTGAATTTACAGAAAATTGCTTGAATTGCCCACTTTCTCTTAACAGTTAGATATTTTTTAGTTTAACATTCAATGAATTTGAGCTGATAAACTTGTATAGATCTAAATTAGGCCGTAAAATATTTAAGAAATGTGCTCCTGTAAAAGTACAACCAAAGACAATGCCCCAAGTTCTTCATTTGTTTATATAGAATTATTTCGCTTTTTTTGTTTTATAGATCACTGTTTTTTCTTTGTGATATAAATTAACTTGCATAAAACAGCAATAGATAATTAAGTTTACATAGATGTTATGTACTTGGCAACTATAGTGTTTGTGACTCTTCCCTATATAATTCAGAATCATAATATGGAATGAGCTCTAAAAGATTAATTCAGGTTTGCTTTTGTTAAATCGTAGTATTTTTTGTTAAGATTATGCTGGATTATTTTCATGAGCTCTACCTCTTTTTAAAGCAGAAATTAAGAAGAAATGTGAACTTGTTAGAGAAGCTTGTCATGCAAGAGACATTGTCGTGCTTAGTGGTCAACCTATATCCAGGAAATGAGGGATATTCTTTGATGCTCAGGGGAAAAAATGGATCAGGTAAGAACCTCCAGAGGGCAGCAGCCACAAAAGTCCCTCTGCCTGGCAGAATGTGCTGTCTTTTTTCTTTTAATATATTTTTATTTATTTTAGAGAGGAAGAGGGAGGGAGAGGGAGAGAGAGAAACATCAGTGAAAGAGAATCATTGATGGGTTGCTTCCTGCCCATCGATCCAGCAACCTGGGCGTGTACCCTGACCTGGAATTGAACTGTGACCTCCTGGTTCATAGGTTGATGCTCAACTGCTGAGTCATGCCAGCTGAGCAGATGTGCTGTCCTTTAGAAGGATTTTCTTAACCTGGTAAATGGTCTGTCCTTCAGATCAGTGATGACATGATAAAAGAAGACTTTGATCCCAACTTTTCCTCTGTATTTTGGTAGAATATTAGAAATTATCTCCAATATGATTAACCTTCCTGAAATATTCATTTGAGGAGTGTTTTTTCGGGGGGAGGGGGAAGAACTTCAGATTTTATTATTGGTGCAGTGGAAGCCACTGAAAAGTGGTTTTTTTTTTTTCCTATTTTTTAATTGTATTTTATTGTTTAAAGTATTACATATGTCTCCTTTTTCCTCCCATCTGGCCACTCCCCCCCCCAAAGACAAGCCCCCGCTACCCCAGTGTCCAGGTCCATTGATTATGCTAATATGCATGCATGCAAATCCTTTAGTTGATCTCTTACCTCTTCCCTCCCACTGCCTTCCCTCTGAGGTTGGATGGTCTGTTCCGTGTTTGAGGATTGTTTTGATTGAGACAGGTCATTGTAGTTAAATTGTAAAAGATGCAATTTTAAAATGTCAAAATTCTTTCAATTGCCATTAATATTTTAAGATAGCATATGGTATTTTAAGTTACATTTTTCTTCTACATTTTGAATATACTGAGTCTGAAACTTTAAAAATTAAGCAGCCTGTTGAGTAATTACATATGTTAACATTTTATTTTAATGTGAATATGAAAATAGAGTTTTAAAATAGATTTCACTAAAGAGCCATCACAAATTTTGATATGGTGGTATTATGAGTTCTACAAGGAACTTACCTGGTTAAGTGTTGATAATTGTAAAATGTTACACCAAGAGAATTTTGTTCTGTAATGACCATTTTTCACATTGGGTACCAAATTCTCACTGATTTCCAGATTTGATTAAGCAGTCTTCAGTGACTTCAGTTATCAGACATTGGAATTTTGTCATATTCTAATTATTGTACTGATGGTCATAACTTGTATTTTGATTATTATGCTAGATGTTTTTCCCATGAGATGTTAGGTGGTTTTCTCCTTTCTGATCTAAAATTCTTTTTTCTTTTAAACTATGTTTTCACTAATTTTAGAGAGAGAGGAAGGGAGGATAGAGAGATAGAAACATCAATCGGCTGCTTCCTGCGCACCCTCATCGGGCATGGAGCCAGCAACCTGACGAGGAATCCAACTGGTGACCTCTTGGTTTTTGGTTCAGTGCTTAACTACTGAGCAATACTGGCCAGGCACCCTGATCTAAAATTCAAATCTTTTAGCAGTATGTAAAGTGATTATTTTATAAGACATACAAAAAGAAGGCCTTTAGGAGAGCCTTTTGGCTTTATTCTCTTTGGGGGTTTGTTGGAAAACTCATTTAAATTATGCACCCAGCCTCATACTTTTCAGAAACTTTTTTTTTTTAAATTAAGATTCTGAGACCATTCGACTGCCTTATGAAGAAGGGGAATTGCTTGAATACTTGGATGCCGAAGAATTGCCTCCTATCTTGGTTGATCTCCTAGAAAAATCTCAGGTGCAAATGTTTTCTTTTAAACATGTCCTTAGATTTGTCAACTATATTGTTTTGTAATAAAGAATATTTATTTGTATTCTCAATAGTGCTTAGGACATGAAATGAAACATTATTAGAAACAATATGAAAATTGGTTTATTGTGGATTATGTATCCTTTAGGCTACACTGAAATGTGTAGGTTTAGTTGATTCTTTTATAATTGCTATGAAAATTAGCTCATCCACAGGAAATCTCCCTTCAACTTCAATCAGTAAGTTATAGAAGAAACAACTTATTCCTTTGGCTTCACCCCAGCCATACTCTGTTCTTTACTGAGGAAAAGGAAGCCAACAGATAAGTAAGTGCTAGAGATGTTTTCTTCCTAGCACTAGTTTTCCAGCATCTCTACATCTCTGTCCATACTTTCTGCCCGCCTTCCTATTCACATGGATGAAGCTGTTCCTAAGGCATCTTCTCCATTTTTTTTTCTGGATCCTCCTCCTTTTCAGTGACTTGCTACTATGACCTTTCTCCCTCTCTTCTATCATGTGCTTTCCTCTCTCATTTAGTTAAAAAATATGGGTATATTAGTACTATCGCTTAACTTAAAAAATCCTTTTCTGTTTGCATATGAATTGGTCTCTTTGCAAAACTCAGTGCAGATGACTACTTCCTTCTTGAAATAACTTTCTTTTGGCTTCTGAGACATCACATTTGTGATTTTCCTCTTTTCTCTGTAATGCTTCAGTCATCTTTGCTATTAACTCTTCCACCCATAAATATGTTTATTTCGGTTTCAGTCCTAGGCACTGTATTCTTTAGTAATACTCTCTCCCTGGTTGATCTCAACCAGCTTTATGAGTTTTAAAATGACATTTAATCACTTGCTTATCTCTCTCACAGTTACCATTTCAAACACATATTTACTAGTGTTTAATACGCTCTTTAACTTAACATGGCAAAACACAACTTTTTATTTTACCTCCCAACCAGTTTTGTTGCCAGTATTTTGAATCTTTTTTTAAAATATATTTTATTAATTTTTTACAGAGAGGAAGGGAGAGGGATAGAGAGTTAGAAACATTGATGAGAGAGAAACATCTATCAACTGGCTCCTGCACAACCCCCACTGGGAATGTGTCCGCAACCAAGGTACATGCCCTTGACCAGAATCGAACCTGGGACCCTTCAGTCCGCAGGCCGACGCTTTATCCACTGAGCCAAACCGGTCAGGGAAGTATTTTGAATCTTTAAAGGGTTACCCTATGTGCAATTGTCAACTGTATCTTGAAAATATAGTTACTTTACTGAACTTCTGATTTCATTTTAGAACCAGAGAAATAAATTTTCCTGAGATTAAGCTTACAAAACAAAAACAAAAAGAGGTCCCTGCTTGAAGTTCTGTAGTGTCCTCTCAATGCACAAAACCCCCCCCTCTTTACATTCTGATTCTCATTTCCACTCATTACACTCCAATCATGTATGCCTTCTTTCCAAACTAAAACACCAAGCTTATTGATCTGCTATTCTTGCTGTCTGGAGTAATCTATTCCACATACTTGGCATTGTTGCGATTCAGATCTTAGCTGAAACATCACTTCTTCAGAAAGGTGTTTATCTCAGCAAACAATCTAAATTAGCCCCTTCCTGTTTTTTTTTCCTTCGTAGTACTCATCACTGTCTAAAATTATTTTATTTTTTTTACATGTTTATTATCTGTCTTCCCACACTGAGAGCAAGTGTTGTCTCACCACTATATCTGTGAAGCTTTTTGGATAGTGCCTGGCACTTAGTTCATATTGTAGTAACTCAATAAATACTTGTTAAAAAGCGTGATGACGGATAGCATGAAAGTCACCGTACCCACTTAAAATTCTGAATGGGAGAAAAAACAATACTGTGAATGATAGACAAGTGATAATTAGGAAGATTTAAACCATAAAGGCTCTTTGGACTTAGAAAAAGGACTAGGAAAGTATTTTTAATAGAAGATTATTTTAATTTATAGTTAGCTTTTTTCCTTTTATTAGTAAAACTGCTGGAAATTTTAGCAAATAGTAGCAATTTCATTTATAAGCTGAAACTCTAGCAGGATTGATGGACAATAACTGACAAAATTAGCAAAGTATAACAGCCAATTAACAGCAATTTCAGTGATCTGTAATACAAAATATAAGTACCAAAAGTCAGTCTATAACTAGAAATAATTTTTAAATTACTTCTTGGGTCAGAGTAATGAACAGGAAATAGTTCCTTTTAAAAGGTTTATATATGTAATGGTAAACCCTACAAGAAAAGCTGTTTAAGAGTATTTGAGGGACCAGAAACACTGCATGAGAGTGTAAAGAATCCGAAACATTCGATATAAACTGAGTTATTTAGGCTTTTGAAAAAGGACATTTACTCAAGTATTTTCACTTAAAACAGGTTAATATTTTTCACTGTGGATGTGTCATAGCAGAAATACGTGACTACAGGCAGTCCAGCAATATGAAATCTCCAGGTTACGAAAGTAAGCACATTCTCTTACGTCCAACAATGCAGGTAAGGCATGTTTAAGAAGTATTATTTAGAATTTATTTGAAATTTTTTTATTAAATGTCTTCTTATGTTTGTATGCCTATACATTAATGTGTTTTTAAATTTTTTATTTGTTCTAGACTTTAATCTGTGATGTACATTCAATAACAAGTGATAACCATAAATGGACCCAGGTTAGTTGTGTTGTTTTTTAATCCCCTACAGGCAAAATAGAGGACAAAACGATATCATTAAGTTAAGAGAAGGATACTTTCTGCTCATAATTTTATTCATGTGTAAAGTTTTGTATTTCTTTATAAGCTTTAGAAAAGGTCTCTGTATGTGTAGTAATCCCTCAAGGTACTAAAACAGTTCAATCCTATTTGCTTTAGGACATGGTGAAATAGAATCAGGTTGACTTTATCTACCCAATGTGAAACTTAGTGTTTTAAACCCCCTCAAAGAAAAGAAAGATGTTTTGTTTATACAATGGTTACAAATAGATAACTGATTTTCTATCATGTAGGATTCTAAAACAGGCTTAGTCTGTCTTTACCATTCATAGTGGGATGCTCTAGGCTCCTGAGAATAGCTAATATCCCTCCAGTGCTGGCTAAATATATCTGAAAGGCCCACTCACAGGAATGTTCACTTATTTCTCTGCTGCTATAGAGAGAAATAGTTAATAAACCAAAGGAAATATCAATAATTAGAATTATTTAATCTATGAAAATATTATTATAAAGTAAGGTTCAGTTTATCAAATGTGTTCTACTTTGGGGCTGTAATCTTTCTGTAAACTATTAAAAGAATATTAAAAAAACAAACTCATTGGTTACCATTGAAAGTTGTAAGGGCATTAGTTTCTCCCTCTGAAAATTGATAAATAAATCGACAAACTATAATATTCTGCTTTTCTGTATGAATTATACATTAGATAGTCCTATCGTAACTAAAGGTAATTCTTCTTTAGAACAGTTTCAGCTAATAGCTACAAAAGAAACAATAGACCTGAAAATACCACTTGGCTATCTTAATGAAGTAATGAATTTAGACAGCTGAAATTTTCAAATTTGAAAAAAACCATTAGATTATAGGATCACAGGAATTTTTATAATGGAGAGATCTGACTAAACCCACTGGTCTAAATGTAGGGTAATCATTGTGTATGTCCTGGTGTGATGCCTGAAAAGGTACACAATAATACCAATGAACTCTTATCTAAAAATGTAGAACCTGAATTAAGTCTCTACATCTAACAGTTATAGAGAATTCAAGGAATAAAAGAAACAAATGGCAAGAGAAAGCAACCAGCCAGATTCAGTTAAAAATGGTAACAGGGGGAAGGAAGTGGTCAAATCCAATAAATCAGTTGTGTTAGAAAAGAAAAAATGTTATCATAGAATAAGAGAAAGATATTTAAGAGAGAAAAACTAAAATACAATGTGTAGGTCTTATTTGAGTTCAAATTCAAACAAACCAATTAAAAATACATTTTTGAGATAATGGGAAATTTGTAGACTGGATATTAGTAGTCCTTATCAGTTAACAGTGTACACTGAAGTGTTTCAGGTGAAATAATAGTGTCAGAAATGTATTTTAAATTATTCCAGCAAAACAAACAAAAACAGAATTTAGAGGGGCAAGTTAAATGAATTTGGGTGTTGGTACATGCTGTATACTCTTTGGAATTATGTATGTAGGGTTTACATAGTATTGGTATAGTCATCTGTACTAATCTATACTAATAAAAGAGTAATATGCTAATTAGACCAGGCAACCTTCCGGACAAAGCCATGGTGGTGGGGCCAAGGCAGAGGCGGTTAGGGTTCATCAGGCCAGGAAGGGAGGGCAATTGTGGGCGAGCAGACTGGCAGGGGGGAACCAGTTGGAGGTCAGCAAGGCTGGCGGGGGCGAGCAGTTGGGGGCGAGCAGGCAGAGTGATTAGGGGCAATCAAGCAGGCAGGCAGGTAAGCAGTTAGGAACCAGCAGTCCCGGATTGCAAGAGGGATGTCCTACTGCCAGTTTAGGGCCTAAACCTGCAGTCGGACAATCCCCGAGTGGTCCCAGATTGGAGAGAGTGCAGGCTGGGCTGAAAGACACTCCCACCCCCGTACATGAATTTTGTGTGCTGGGGCCACTAATCTATCTATCTATCTATCTATCTATCTATCTATCTATCTATCTATGCCAAGTGACCGGACTAGCAGAATGACCGGAACAATCAGTCACTACCATGCACATTGTGGTGGCCAATTGGCCCCCCCAACTTCCCGTGGCCCCTCCCCCCAGCTGGCTCCGCCCCCCGTTGGCCCTCCCCACCCCAATTGGGTGTAGGGCCATCTGGCCAACCACCTATGGCCCCTCCCCCTGGCCAGCCTAGCCCCAATCGGCCCCAGTCGGGGCGGGCTGGCCAGACCTCACCTGTGCACAAATTTGTACACTGAGCCTCTAGTTTTTATTATAATGAAATGAAGCTGAGTATATAATTGGGACTCTTATTTCCTAGTTATTAAAAATGCTGTGATCCCATCTTGATGACTCTATAAGCTTTGTAGAAGGGGATTTTAACTATTTTGTTCACTACTTTATCTCCCACTTCTAGAACAGCGCCTAACACATAGTAGATGTTTAGTATTTATTTGCTGGATTAAGGAAAAGCATCCTTACAATTTGACCACTTTGTATACTGTACTGATTACTGACTTTCCATTAGTAGTTTCATTATGTTGTCAAGTTTCTGAAGTTTACCCACTGAATTAGAACTTGAAATAATATATTTTCTGTGTAATCCTCAGCAGAGTTTGGAGGAATATTTCTAAATTAAGTAATATGTTTGATTTGAAAATCCTAAGTTTGGTACTGATATGTACTCTTAACACATTTCAGGAAGACAAGCTTTTGCTTGAGAGCCAACTGATCCTAGCTACAACTGAACCATTATGTCTAGATCCTTCTATAGCTGTAACATGTACCACAAATAGATTGCTCTATAACAAGCAGAAGATGAACACACACCCAATGAAACGGTAATTACCTTTGTGGAAAGGTAAACCAAAAGATGCTCCTATACAAGTAGCTCTAAATTTTGCTATTTCTGGTACCTTATCCCTCTAAAAGTATGTAAGTGCTGTGTATTTGTTTTTTAAATAGGATTTTTAATTGCTTTGTATTACTTGTGTATTACAAGTGTTTTTTTTTTTAATACTTTTGGTTTTGTATTGAAGTGATGCATTCTTTGTATTTTTTTTAAATATATTTTTTATTGATTTTATTTCAGAGAGGAAGGGAGAGGGGGAGAGAGATAGAAACATCAATGATGAGAGAGAATCATTGATCTGCTGCCTCCTGTACGCCTCCCACTGGAGATTGAGCTGCATCCCAGGCAATGTGCCCTTATTGGGAATTGAACCACAACCTCCTGGTTCATATGTTGATGTTCAGCCACTGAACCATGCTGGTGAGGCTGTATTCTTTTGAAGAACAAAATTTCTATAAGTTTAGAGTCTATTCACCAAAAAGATAAAGACATTTATGAACAGAAAGAATTACTTTTTTATTACTTCCTAATATCCAGGAACCAGTTTAAACTTTGTTAATATTACTTTTAAAGAAACAGTAAAAAATTTATTTTGAGATATAGAAAAATACACAGTTTTAGAAGTCGATAACCAAATGCCTTTTTATAACATGGTAATTTGACTTTAAATGTTTTATTTCTTCTTAATAAAACTAATGCATATAAATTTAGACTGCAGTTATAGTTAGCTCATCATTAAGTTCTCTACATAATTGTTTGAGTTGCCCATTTTGGATCTTTACCAAGTTTGAAGGAGCTTAAAACACCTATGCATTTTCTAAATCTTTACCTTAGTGGTGAAATAAGATATGCTGAGGAAATGATATGTCTTTAGAAATAATGAAATAAAGCTACTTGAATCTGTCAGAAGCCCTAAAGACTCTCCTTGTATTCTTGTCCACATCTTTTCATGCCCAATGCCATTACCTTGGTCCAGGCCACCATAATCATCATAGTGTCTGTAATAAACTCTTACCTGATTGATTTTCCTGCTTTCACCTCTGATCCCTTATGATCTATTCATTATGTAAGCAAGCCAGAGTAATCTTGAAACATTAAAGCAGATCATGCTACCACTTGTCTAAATTTTCCTAAAAGCATTCCATCACTCATACTAAATCTAAACACCTTATCACTGATTTGTGAGGCCTTGTTCTCTGACCGCATCTCCTATGTGGACTCTGATGCACCTATCTTTTCTGCTTTTAAAACAAAATAAGTTTGTTTCTACCTCAACATCTTTTAAAACTCTTTCTACTTGAAATACTAATATCCTAATTTTGTATAACTGATTTCTTGTCATGCATGTCTTCCATCACATTTCATTTCTTCATTTATTTCCTTCTCTAATATTGCTTTTCTTTTCACTTACTGCAGTATCCTCTGTTTTTCTGCTACTTCTTATTGCTATCTGAAATGATTTTACCTGTTTATACCTGAATGTCTATCTTCCACACTGGACTGTCAGCTCCATAATTGCAGGAATTTTGTTTATCTTGTTCATTTTTATTTCACTGGTGTCTAGGACCATACTTGTGATATAATTACATATTTAATTCTTACTTATTTAAACCCATATTTATTCTGAATTTCTTTTATTAGCTTAGTTTATTTTAATTCTCTTAATATTTCAGGTGTTTCAAGAGGTATTCCAGGTCCTCTCTGAATCGACAGCAGGATCTGTCTCATTGTCCACCTCCTCAGCTAAAATTACTTGATTTCTTACAAAAAAGAAAGGAAAGAAAAGTAGGTCAGCATTATGACCTCAAAATTTCTAAAGCAGGAAATGTAAGTAATATGTTTTTAAAGTGAAGCTTATTGTTATGCCAAAAGCCTTGCCTTATTTTGAATTTTCAGAATATTTATACTGTTTTAATTTTTCAGTGTGTAGATATGTGGAAACGGGGTCCCTGTAATTTGACCGTACCTTCTGAAGTGGATGTAAGTTGATTCATGAATTTCACTTATCTACACTAATAAAAGAGAAATGTGCAAATTGGTGTCACTCCGCTACACCCTCCAGCCAATCAGGATGAGTATGCAAATTAACCCAACAAAGATGGTGATTAATTTGCATACACAGGTATGGAGCAAAGACTGAAGACTACTGAAGATGGCGGCGGCCATGAAGTTGGAGTGAGCAGGAGGCTTGGGTTGCTCCCGGTGACGGTGGAAGCCAAGCTTCCCGTCAGCCCTGGCCTCTGCTCAAGGAGGGGTTGGAGGCCTGGGCTCTGCTCAAGGAGTGGCTGGGGGCCTGGGCTTCACTCAAGGAGGTGCTGGAAAACAAAAAAAATGGAGGGGCTGGGAGCAGCTGAGGCCGGACCAAAGGCCTGGGTCCTGGGTGCTAGAGGAAAACCAGTGCCGGCAGCCAGGGGAAGGAAGGCCTATTGCGCGAATCTTCGTGCAGCGGGTCTCTAGTTTTTATATAAGGTTCCTAAGTTTAACTAATAGTAGCTTATACTTTGAGCAAACAAAGGATCTTACTTTTTTAAAAAACAAAATAATTATTTTTTTAAACAAGCTGCTCAGTTTTAGAAGTTATATTCTTCTTTTACATTTACTTGTGTAATAAGACTGTAACTCCTTAATATAGGTCTGTGTTTAGAGCAGGAATAATAACCAAAGAATTTTAAATCATGGGAAAAGATGATACATATTATATAATATGCATAAAATGCCTCTTTTTGGTTTTAATATTTTAAATTCATCATAATTTCCTAGCAATGCTTCTTTCCTCAAACTTGGTAATTTAAAAATTAATATTAGAGTAGTGGCCAAGATGAGGAATCTTGGGTGGTATTTGCTAGTCTATAATATGTATGATCAAAGACAGAAAAGAGATCTTCTGATGTCTCTAGTTATTTTATTTTCCTATTCTTTTCTCCTGCATTTTTTATTATTTTTTACTCAACTTTTTGTAATTGGTTAGTTATTTTAACAAATGTTTGCTCTTCTGCATTCTTTCCAGTTTAACACATGTACTATTTTTATTATCTGCTAGATGCCTGGTGCATGGAATTTGTGCGCTTGGAAGGTCCCTCAGCCTGGCCTGTGCCCTCTTGCAGTGAGCCTGGCTTCTGGCTGAGCAGTTCTTCCCTGTGGGAGCACACTGACCACCAGGGGGCAGCTCCTATGTTGAGCATCTGTCTCCTGGTAGTTAGTGGACATCATAGCAACTGGTCAATTTGCATATTACCCTTTTATTATATAGGATTATATAAGATGATTTTTTAAAAAATTGTGAAAAGCACAAAGCCAAAATCATTAAAAGTAGACTGAATATGTAACTCAATAGAGTAAGCCACATTATCTTTTGGTAATTTATGTACTCCTCTAGGAATGCAGCCTGCGAAAGAGATATTTAGTGTAAATACCAAAGGGTGAAATATAGATTTATAGGGCAGGCTGGATATCTAAAACAGTGCTTACTAAACTTTAATGTATATACGAATCACCTGGATTGCTTGCAGATTCCAATTTAGCAAGCTTGGCTCAGGCCTGAAATGCTGCAGTGCTGACAAGCTCTTAGGTTGTGTTGTACTGAGGTCCACAAACGACACTTTGAGTAACAAAGCCCTAATACAAAGTTTCTCAATCTGGCTTGATTAAATGAAATCATCCAGGATACCAGTTAAACATACAGATTTCAAGCTTCACTTCATACCTACTTACTGAATCAGATCTCCAGGATAGGGACATGGAAATCCCAATTTTTACCAGGTACCCAGGTGAGTCTAAGTTACTCTTAAGTTCATAGTTAGCCCTAGCCGATTTGACTCAGTGGATAGAGCATTGGACTAAAGGGTCTCGGATTTGATTCTGGTCAGGGGTATGTACCTCAGTTGCAGGCTGCTCCCCGGCCTGAGCCCTCTTTAGGGAGTGCAAGAGGCAACCAATCGATGTTTCTCTCACATCAATATTTCTCTCTGTCTTTCCCTCTCTCTTCCACTCTCTCTAAAAATCAATGGGAAAATATCCTCAGGTGAGGATTAAAAAAACACACAAACAAGATCATGGTTATTATAAATATGAGAGCATTTGACTTGCACAGACTAGTAGGAAATATATAATGTATATATGGCCCAAGTCTGACTAAAATCTGGAAAAGGTTCATATAAATTTGATCAACTTTAATGTAACTTTTCCTAGTTTCCTTCCAGTTTTGTCCCCACTGTTACATGCTAACTCCTGTTTCATTAAAAACCAGTCAAAGGAAAAGATCCTGATCCTAATCACCGTTCAGACATTCTGATTTTCCTAAAGGACAAATGTGATACCAATTTATGAAATAAAAATAAGAGGCACTGTCCAAGAAAGCACAGTGTTTATTGTGTTTGTTTAATGGCAAATAATTTGATTCTAATTTTGTTTTATTTTTAAAAAACAGTGTAATTGAATATATCAGGAGAGTTTTAAACTCTTAAATAGTCAGTGATATTAGTGACTCAAGAATTCTTGTGCTAAAAAGTATATTGTATTATTACTTAGATTTTCTCTTTGGTCTTAATACTGATTCCATTATATCTTGTGTCTCTTGATTTGATTGCTTAGGTGGAGAAATATGCTAAAGTGGAAAAGTCTATCAAATCTGATGACTCACAACCAACCGTCTGGCCAGCCCATGTAAGTAATCATTATAGTCTTCATTTCTAATGTTCCTAATCTGGGAACTGAATTTATTAAACAAAGTGTGGCTTCCAGTTTAAAAGGTAATTTTAATGCATAACTGCATTTTTACTTTTGCTTTGGTTGCATATTGATCTGATTTGTCTTGTTTCAAATTAGTTAGTAAATTATTTTAAGTACTAGGGGCCCGGTGCACAAAAATTTGTGCACTCGGGAGGTCCCTCAGCCCAACCTGTGCCCTCTTGCAGTCTGGGACCCCTCTGGGGATGTCCACCTGCTGGCGTGCCTGGTCAGCCTGGGTGAGGGGCTGATGGCTGTTTGCAGGCTGGCCAAGCCCCCCAGTGTGGACCCTCACCCCATGGAGGTGTGGCCAGCCTGGGTGACAGGCTGAGGGGCGTTTTCAGGCTTTCAGGCTGCCCACAGCCCCTTCAGGGTTTGGGTCCCTACTGGGGTACCTGGCCAGCCTGGGTGAGGGGCTGATGGCTGTTTGCAGGCTGGCCAAACCCCCCAGTGGGGTCCCTCACCCCATTGGGGTGTGGCCAGCCTGGGTGACGGGCTGAGGGGCGTTTTCAGGCTTTCAGGCTACTCACAGCTCCCATTGACCCAATGTCCCAGCAAAGCTGGCTGGAATCAGTTTCTGGGGTTTATTTTCTATAATTGATACACTGTTCCTTTAAGCCGAGATCTAGGCAGGTAACGAAGCCTCTGTTTGCTTCAGCTCGTGGCTTCTGTAATTGAAACAATGTTGCCTTAGTAGACTCTAGGCAGGCAATTTCCTCCATTGCTGGTGCAACGGAAGGCTGCTGTTTGCTTCACCTCTGAGGCTTCTATAATTGAGACAATGTTGCAAATATGTTGTTGCCTGGAGCCGAGAGAAGCCCAGGCAGCCGGCAAACAGTTGTACTCCTGCTGCAATGGAAGCTGCCTGTTTAGCAGCTCCATGAGTGCCGGCCTCCATCTTGGCTGGGTTAATTTGCATACAGTCGCTCTGATTGGCTGGTGGGCATGGCTTAGGCGTCCCAAAGAAATGGTCAATTTCAATATTACGCTTTTATTAGATTAGATGTAAATTTTACCCCCGCTTGTGGCTGCAGGGTAGTTAACATTGACTGTAACATGGTTTACAGAAGTATGCAGGTGAAAGATAGGAATGATGGGGTTGTCTTACTTGGGACCTGGGGTATTTATCCCGGGAGGTTTGGGGAAGAGATCATTCTAACATTTTAAGTATGTTATTCTAGACGTACAAAAACAATGGATAAGATTTGCTTCAGGTAAATATCATAAATAGGTGCTAGGACCTGTCTTTCATTATAACATAATCACTTAGGACTGTTTTTATGATCAGAACATCCTATGTGGTTACCTTCACTAATTGAGTTTGTCAGGTCTTCCAGGTAGTCTCCCCCTTTATAAAAATTTTTATTTATTGATTTGTTGTTTTTAGTGAGAGTGGAAGGGGTGGGGAGAGAGAGAGAAACATTGATTTGTTGTTCCACTTAATTTATGCATTCATTGGTTGATTCTCACATGTGCCCTGACCTGTGATCCAACTCCCAACCTTAGTGTATCAGAAAGATGCTCTAACCAACTGAGATACCTGGCCAGGGCCAGTCTTTAACTATTAAGTATGTTAGCCATAGATTTTTTTATTTTTTATTTTTACAGATGCTCTTTCTTGATAGTTTCCTTCTATTTCTATTTTTCTAGTAGTTTTTAGAAATCATGAACAGATGTTGAATTTTCTTGTGCACTTTTCCTGATATTAGCTGATATCTTGAGATTTTTCTTTAGAAAAACACCAAAAATCTTTATTTTTGAGAGTGTTATAGATGTCACCCTTTCTATCTCCCCATTGCCCACCTCCACCCGGTTTCCACCCAACCCCAAGCGTTCATCACCTTATTGTGTGTCCATAGGTAAAGCATATATGCTTATAAATTCTTTAGTAAGTCTCTTCCTGGCTCTACTACCCACTTCTCTCTCAGATTTGTCAGTCCGTTTCATGTTTCCATGCATCTGGTTCTATTTTATTCATCAGTTTCTTTTGTTCATTAGATTCCTTGTTCTTTTATTTTAAATTTTAGATTCAACTGTTGATAGATATGCATTTATTGCTATTTTACTGATCATATTTTTTATTTCTTCTCCTCCTCCCTCTCCCCCTCCTCTCAACCTCTCTTTCCCCCTCCCTTTTCTTCTTCTTTTCTTCTTCCTTTTAACATCTAATTTAATAAAGGAGTAGTATGCAAATTAGCCATCACTCCAAGACACCCAAGCCACACCCACCAGCCAAGCCATGCCCACCAGCCAGTCAGAGCGGCTATATGCAAATTAACCCAGCCAAGATGGTGGCCAGCAGCCATGGAGCTAGAGTAAACAGGAGGCTTCCATTGCATCAGGAGTAAACTGCCTGCCTAGGCTGGCCGGGCCTCTGCTCATGGTAACAGTGTTTCAATTATAGAAGCTACAGAACTGAAGCAAACAGGAGGCTTCTTGCCTGCCTAGGCTTTGGCTCAAAGCAACAACGTTTCAATTATAGAAGATAAATAAACCCCAGAAACCTGATTCCAGCCAGCCTCGTTGGGACCTTGGGTCAATGGGAGCTGTGGGCAGCCTGAAAACAGCCCTCAGCCCCTCACCCAGGCTGGCCAGGCACCCTAGTAGGTACCTGAACCCTGAACGGGCTGTGGGAAGCCTGAAAACGGCCCTAGGCAGCCCCTCACCCAGGCTGGCCACACCCCCATGGGGTGAGGGTCCCCACTGTGGGGCTTGGCCAGCCTGCAAACAGCCATCAGCCCCTCACCCAGGCTGGCCAGGCACGCCAGCAGGTGGACATCCCCCAAGAGGTCCCAGACTGCAAGAGGGCACAGGCCGGGCTGAGGGACACCCCCCTCCCGAGTGCACAAATATTTGTGCACCGGGCCCCTAGTTTTATATAATACTGATTGTACGGTAATGAACTCCTTTAACTTTTTCTTATTTGGGAAGCTCTTTATCAGACTTTCAATTCTAAATGATAGCTTTGCTGGGTGGAGTCATATAGATCTTTCCTTTTCATCACTTTTAATATTTCTTGCCACTCCCTTCTGGCTTAAAAGGTTTCTATTGAGAAACCAGCTGACAGTCTTACGGGTGCTCCCTTGTAGGTAACTGACTGCTTTTCTCTTCCTGTTTTTAAAATCCTCTCTTTATCTTTCACCTTTTGGCATTTTAATTGTAATGTGCCTTGATGTAGGCTTCTTTGGGTTCATCTGTTTGGTGTGCTTTGTGCTTCCTGGACTTGTATGTCTATTTCTATCACCAGATAGGGGAATTTTTCTGCCATTATTTTTTCAAATAGGTTATCTTGATTCCTCTCTTCTCCTTCTGGTGCCCCCATGATGTGAATGTTGGTACCCTTGAAGCTGTCCCAGAGGCTCCTTACACTATGTTCATATTTTTGGATTTTTTTTTTTTTTTTTGCTGTTCTAATTGGGTGTTTTTTGCTTCCTTATCCTTATATTCCAAATTATTGATTTAACTCAGCACCCTTTAATGTTGAATTTCCCTGTAAATTAGTCTTTTTTTTATATCTATCTAAACTAATAAAAGTGAAATATTAAAATTAACCGTTTCTTCGGGACGGCCTAAGCCACGCCCACCAGCCAATCAGAGTGACTGTATGCAAATTAGCCCAGCCAAGATGGTGGAGGCCGCAGCCCTGGGCTCCGCCATCTTGGGAGACTGGGTCCTGGGAAGGTATCTGGGGCCCTGGGCCGCCAGATGCCTTCCCCTGGAGAAGCTATGGGGGAAGCGGGGACCAGCCTGGTGGGATCCGCAAGCCCCCTGCCGGGAGGCCGATATCAGCCCGAACGGCCTCCTGCGGCAAGTGGGACCCTGCAAGCCCCCTGCCGGGAGGCCGATCGCAGCCCGAACGGCCTCCCGGGGCAAGTTGGACCCGCAAGCCCCCTGCCGGGAGGCCGATCGCAGCCCGAACGGCCTCCCGGGGCAAGCGGGACCCCGCAAGCCCCCTGCCGGGAGGCCGATTGGGACCCGAACGGCCTCCCGGGGCAAGCGGGACCCCGCAAGCCCCCTGGCGGGAGGCCGATCACAGCCCGAACGGCCTCCCGGGGCAAGCGGGACCCTGCAAGCCCCCTGCCGGGAGGCCGATCTCAGCCCGAACGGCCTCCCGGGGCAAGCGGGACCCCGCAAGCCCCCTGGCGGGAGGCCGATCGCAGCCCGAACGGCCTCCCGGGGCAAGCGGAACCCCGCAAGCCCACTGGCGGGAGGAAGATCGGGACCGAACGGCCTTCCGGGGCAAGCAGGACCCCGGAAGCCCCCTGCCGGGAGGCTGATTGGGACCCAAACGGCCTCCCGGGGCAAGCGGGACCCCGCAAGCCCCCTGGCGGGAGGACGATCGGGACCCGAACGGCCTCCCGGGGCAAGCGGGACCCCGCAAGCCCCCTGACGGGAGGCCGATCGGGACCCAACGGCCTCCCGGGGCAAGCGGGACCCCGCAAGCCCCCTGCCGGGAGGCCGATATCAGCCCGAACGGCCTCGGGGGCAAGTGGAACCCCGGAAGCCCCCTGCCAGGAGGCCGATCGCAGCCCGAACGGCCTCCCGGGGCAAGCGGGACCCCGCAAGCCCCCTGCCGGGAGGCCGATTGGGACCCGAACGGCCTCCCGGGGCAAGCGGGACCCCGCAAGCCCCCTGTCGGGAGGCCAATCACAGCCCGAACGGCCTCCCGGGGCAAGCGGGACCCCGCAAGCCCCCTGGCGGGAGGCCGATCACAGCCCGAACGGCCTCCCGGGGCAAGCGGGACCCCGCAAGCCCACTGGCGGGAGGAAGATCGGACCCGAACGGCCTCCCGGGGCAAGCGGGACCCCGCAAGCTCCCTGCCAGGAGGCCGATCACAGCCCGAACGGCCTCCCGGGGCAAGGGGGACCCTGCAAGCCCCCTGCCGGGAGGCTGATTGGGACCCGAATGGCCTCCCGGGGCAAGCGGGACCCCGCAAGCCCCCTGCCGGGAGGCCGATTGGGACCCGAACGGCCTCCCGGGGCAAGCGGGACCCCGCAAGCCCCCTGCCGGGAAGTCCATCGGGGCCCCAACGGCCTCCCGGGGCAAGCGGGACCCCGCAAGCCCCCTGCCGGGAGGCCCATCTGGTGGCCAACAACACTGGAATGACCTCCCAGGCGGAGAAGCCTGGGGGTGGGGGGACCCCATGCCCCCTCCTGGGAAGCCTATGGGGTGGCCAGCGCCACTCCATTGCTTCCCAAGCAATGACCCAGAGGGTCAGTGGGAGCTGTGGCCAGCCTGAAAACAGACATTGGCCCCTCACCCAGGCTGGCCAGGCACACCAGCAAGTGGCCATCCCCAGAGGGGTCCCAAGCTGTGAGAGGGCACAGGCCGGGCTGAGGGACCCCCCTCCCCGACCACCCCAGTGCACAAATTTTTGTGCACCGGGCCCCTAGTATATATATAAAAGGCTAAGCAACTGTCAGAGTGTCCAACTGGCTGGTACATATGACGCACACTGACCACCAGGGGGCAGGCCCTTAATGCAGGAGCTGCTGAGCTGCGATAACTTGACAGCAGCGGTTCTCTGGTGACACACCCAAGAACCAGAGAGGAGAGAGCCCAGTCTTTTCGGGGCTGTGCAATTCCCCCTTCGTATGTGGGTTATGTTGTTGCTGGGGCACTGTTACCCTAAATCTGGTTTACTGCTGAGCTGCAGTGACTTCTATTATAGAGAAAGGGCAAATAGTGATATTAAAATATGTCTTCTAATTAATTTCCTTTCAGTGTGCATGAATCCATGCACCAGGCTACTAGTATATATATATATATTATTGATTTTTTTACAGAGAGGAAGGGAGAAGGATAGACAGTTAGAAACATCAGTAAGAGAGAAACATTGATCAGCTGCCTCCTGCACACCCCCCTACTGGGGATGCGCCCGCAACCAAGGTACATGCCCTTGACCGGAATCGAACCTGGGACCCTTCAGTCCACAGGCCGACGCTCTAGCCAAACCGGTTAAGGCTATAAATTAGTCTTTATTTCAGTTAGTGTATGCTGCATTTCTCTCTGGTCCTTTTTTATGTTGTTGATCTCATTAAGTTCCTTGAAGTTCTCATTAAGTTCCTTGAGCATCATTATAACCATTATTTTGAACTTTGTATTTATTAGCTTTCTTGCTTTCATTTCCTTTAGTTCTTTTTCTGGAGATTTCTTTCATTTGTGACATATTTCTTTATCTCTGCATTTTGGCTGCTTCCCTGTGTTTGTTTCTATGTATTAGGTAGATCTGCTATGTCTCCTAGACTTGGTAAGTGTCTTCTAGGGCCCAGTGACTCAACGTCACCAGTTGCCTGAGCTGGGCACCCCAGCAGCACCCCTGTGTGAGCTATGTGCACTGTCATAAGATAGGTGAGCCTTGATTTGTATTGGTATCATTGGGAGGATTGACCCCCTTCCAACTGGTTGTGCTAATCAGCTGGGACTATAGCTGAAGAACTGCTATGCAGCAGCCAGCCCTGTGGACTGGACTTGGTTCAGTGGGGCTTTGGTGTCACTGTGTCTATCCTTTCAGTGTCACTCATAAAAGTGGTAGGGTTTTAATCTTGTGTGGTTGAAGTTGTCCACCAGTTGCACTGCCTCTGGGGACTCCCAGGAGGTGCAAAGTCAGCCTCTGCCTGTACCCTATATGGGGCCACCCAGTATGAACTACAAAGCGGTCTGTAGATGGCTGCTATTTATGTTGAGTTTGGAGATGCCCAGGAGAGGCCAAGCTGTGAACTAGGGTGGGCTGTGGCTAATGCAGGGCGTAGGGCCACTTACTCAGAAGGACCTGGAACGCTGATGTCAGCTGCTACTTGTTTGAGAAATTTTAGGAAAATCCAAAGTCTGAGGCAGGAGAGGCCAGTTGGATGGAAAATCCACTGGAAATGGCTTGGATGAGCCTGCAGGTAGGGAGGGTGTATCTGAATCACCAGGGTGGGTGAGAAGTATAAGCCATGTTGAAGGAGATTCAGATATGGCCTAGCCTGTCAGCTTTGTGGTAGGGAGAGCTCATTCACAGAAACACTGGCCTCTGGCAGCACTTCTGTCTGGGAGAAAGCTGCCCCTCCAGCTCTTGCACTGATTCCACACAAGTTAGTTCCTCCCCAAATGTCCCAGGTTCCTTTCAAACTGCTGCTCCAGCACTGGAGCTCAGAGGGAGTGAGTCCAAGTCAGTCTGTGCATGGGCCCTTTAAGAGGAACTGCCTGGGACTCCCACCATCTTCATTTTACTCAACCACACTCCCTGCTTGTTTTTACAGTCAGAAGTTGTGGGGACTTCTCTTCCCAGTTCTGGAACCCTAGGCTGGGGGCCTAATGTGGGCCATCGACCCTGTGTTCCTCAGGGAATCCTCCATGGTGAACATATCCCTCCTAATTTTAAACTGCCACACATGGGTGTGGGACCAGCCAGGTCCGCAATTCTGCCCCTCCTACCAGTCATAATGTGCTTCTTCTTTAATTCCCTACATGTAGGACTTCTATTCAGCTAGATTTCAGATGGTTCTGAATGATGGTTGTTGTGTGTTTTAGTTAATTTTGATGTAGTTGTAGGAGGCAGGGAGTACCAAGTTTACCTGTGCCATCATCTTTACTGGATGTCTCCGTAGCCCCCTTTTGTTCATAATGGGATGCTCTGTCTTTTTCAGGATATCAAAGATGATTATGTATTTGAATGTGAAACTGGTAATCAGAAAACAAAGCTGACCATTTTGCAGTCACTTGGTGATCCACTTTACTATGGTAAAATTCAGCCATGTAAAGAAGATGAAGAGATTGACAGCCAGATTTCTCCATCCCAGTAAGTTCTATTAAATATATGTAACTGACAAAAATAATCATCATAGTTCATTTAGCAACTACTGATAAACTATTAATGAATAAAATTTCCCCCTTGGGGATTCATTTGTTACTTAAATATATTAATTAGATTTGGCTTCCTAAATTTATGAACTACATATATTTAGTACAAGGTACTAGTATTTAGTTTTGTTTTTATTAGTTTCCTGTTTTAATCAAATTGATGATGTTTTGAAAATAAGAAATAAGAGGAGAAAAAAGCAGGGACCAGATCTGTGTTTAATTGTTTATGAAGTCTTTATGTATACAAAATACTAATAGAAATTGCAGCTGAAAGATGGATTTTAAAGAATAACCTCACAAATACCTAAGTAAAAGTTGATGGGAGGAAACAGTAGCAGTCAGGAATCCTCTGCTAATTTTTTATACATTAGCACTTTCTATTATATACCTAAGTAGAAGGATCGGTATTTTTATTACCTTGCATAAATCTTCCCTTTAAAGATATATATTGGTCATTTGAAATGAATTTATGAACTTTTTTTAAACACAAGGGAGTAACATGTATTCTTATTTTATAAACTTAGTTAAGAAAGCTACCCAATTAGATTTGAGAAGAAAATAAAAATTTTTTGCCTTTATATTAGGGAGTTGTTACAAAAATGCTGTATGGTTATTATCTTTCAGTCATTCTCTATATTCATAAATTATTTGATTTAATAACTATGAACTTAAAGTTTGAGCTGCATTAATGAAGTTTTTTTTTTTTTTTTTTTTTTTACGTTTTATATTTCAGCTCCTCCACAGAAGATCATTCAAATTGGTAATTAAAAAAATAAACTCACTATTAAAATCTGTTAAGAAAACACATAAATGTCAAACTCTTTAAAGACATAGTGAAGACATTTTTTTCTGCGTTGCCAGTAAATTATCTTCCTTGTCTGAAATATATTGTGTTCCTGCTATGTAGACTAATGACTTCTAAAACCAGTGATTGCAATAATCAGCTGGGACTATAGCTGAAGAGCTGCTAAAAGTTAAAGTGAAAAGAAGGCCTTGCACACAGTTCAGTGAATTTTGTTGTAGAACAGACACTTGCTGGGTTGCATAGCACTTGGTAACTTTTAACCAAGATTATGTTTTGATACGGAAGTTTTGTGGCAAAATAAATCTCCCTTAAATTAAACCAGCCAAATTATTCACAATATTATTTTATTCATGATATTATTTATTTTGCATGCCAAATTTTGTTACATATGTATTTTTAATTTTTTTCATATCTTGGTAGATTTTAATTTAAGTTACTGTCAATAAAATATGGAAGTCTTCAAAAATAATCTGAGGGCTCCCTGAGAGAAATCTTATCTAATACTTTTCTTTCTTTTTTAAATATTTTAGGTTCATTATAGGATCAAAGACTGATGCTGAAAGGTAAAAATACTAGCTTCTTCATTGTTGATCTGGATATGAAAATCTTCCCTCTTAGCGGATAAAGAGTATTTCATCAAGAATCAAAAGTTTGATTTTAGTTATGCCATAGGTTTTACTAGCATTTAAAAAAATAGAATTAGGAAAGTAACAACTAAAGAATAATGTTTAAAATACAACTTTAGTTTAAATAAAAGAATGTAGACATATCTATGGTAGATAAGGAAGATGCTTTCTATGTAGCATTTTAATCAGAATGTTAAGTGAAGGAGATATTTTTTGACTGCTTATCGGTTAAAAAATAACCCATGTAATTTCTGTATTTGAAATAAGATACCGAAAGTATATTTTAAGATTGCTAATTTAAGATTTTGAGCATTAGCTTGTCATTGAAAAGATTAAAAGAGTACTTTTAACAAAAAGGTAAAGTGTCAAATTTTAATTTTTGTGTTAAGTTGATGGAACTTTTTAATTAACAGTTCTTACTTTCTACATAATAAATTTATGTTTAAAAGACTTAAGTAATTCTTACCTGTTTTTTTTTTCTTTTTCTAATATTTTAGGGTAGTTAATCAGTACCAAGAATTGGTCCAGAATGAAGCCAAGTGTCCAGTCAAGATGTTGCACAGCTCCAGTGGCTCAGCCACCTTGAGTCAGCTTTCTCCAGGGAAAGAAACAGAAGTGTGTGTTTGTTTTCTTTTTTATGCCAAATATTGTTTGTGTTGTTTTGTTATTTGTGCCTAATTATTTCACAAGTAACCTATGATATGTTATTTTTTGAGAGATGTAGCAATTGTATTGTTTTTACTTTTAACTTTATTTTTTTATTTAACTTTTTATAATGGAAAATTTCAAATATACACAAAGGTAGAGCAAAAGATGTAATGAATCACCTGGCTTACTAGTTATTATTTTTCTGGAAAAGATTTAAGGATTAAGCTTTGTCTCCATCTTACTCCTTTGCCCCTTTCTCACAAACTCTTTCTCCCCATTCTTTTACTCATAAATTTTTCCTTCATTGTTTCTGTATAAGATGTCTTATTTGAAATTTAGTATTCTGTAACATCTGTAATATTCAATCTATAACCACTGAAAGTACTTTGCAGTTTTAAAATGTTTTTTTCTGCCCAGCTCAATGGAAAAAGAGAGCATCAGCCTGCTGACTGAAGGATCCTTGGTTCGATTCTAGTCAAGGGCACAGGCCTGGATTGCGGGCTCGATCCCCAGAAGGGGGCATGCAGGGGGCAGCCAGTCAATGATTCTTTCTCATCATTGATGTTTCTATTTCTCCCTCTTCCTTCCTCTCTGAAATAAAAATATTTTTAAAAAATAAAATGTTTTTTCTTCTGGGAGTTATAGTGATATAACTTACGAGATGTTTATTTGACCTTAATTGTAACAAGTATACTTAATGTCATTGTTTTTTACAGCCTGAGACTGTGTCAGTTCAGTCTTCAGTACTAGGGAAAGGAATAAAACATCGACCTCCACCTATCAAACTTCCCTCAAACTCAGGAAATAGTTCCACAGGTATTACATTCCTTACGTTTCTGTAATCTAGTGTAAGAAACATCATATGGTCATAACTTGTCTTTAAAATTTTACTCATACTTTGATTTTCATAAAATTTCAAATTATAGGAAACAATTTTATATTCTAGGTAACTATTTTACGCCACAACAGGCCAGCAGCTTTCTTAAATCTCCAACTCCTCCTCCTGCTTCTAAGCCACCAAGTCTTTCTCGAAAGTCATCTGTGGATCTCAGTCAAGTTAGCATGCTTTCTCCAGCTGCCCTGTCGCCTGCCAGTTCATCACAAAGTGAGTCCTGATTTAAATTCTTGCATTAACTCTTCATAAGCTTTAGCATTAGTGTTTCTTAAGATAGCTTTTTTTTGACCAGTGAAATCTGGATGAACTGTGTACCCAAAATGTATAAGTTTTGATAATCTTGAGGCAAATCTCTTGTTGATTATATGTATTGTGTGTTTAATATAATTCTATTTGTTTTTCTGTATATATGTATGCACCTTGTGTAAACCTTTCTTATAGACTTATAGCCTATACATCTCCTTTTTAAAGATCTGGTAGTTAGATATGGCAGTAAGATTCCAAAATATTTTTTATTTCATTTTATTCTAGGGTCACTTCACATTTTATGTAAACTGTGGGGCTAATATGAAAAAAAAAAGTCATAAGAGTTCTTTTGCAGTCTTGTCTTTGTATATGTAAGAAGCCAACTCTTTCCAAGGTGATGATAGAATAAACAGAAAGCCAATTTTTCTGAAACACTCTACACTCTTATAAATTGTCAGTTAATAAAACGTGATGATTATAAAGCATTATTTTGAAGATAACTAAAATGTAATTTTTAGTACTAAATACTCTTTTTATCATTAAGAAGAGTTATATAAGAATCCTTTTGGGAGAATTTCTTCAAATTAATAAATATCTGAGATATTTCAATCCCAATTTGCAGGAAAGCATTCCAGTTTTTTAGATTTTTTTTTTATAGGTAACTAAAGTGTGCTGAAAGTTTTAATACACTGCACAGTGATAGGATGGTCTTCTTCTCATTAGATATAAACATCTTCATCTTGATAGCTCAAAAGGTGTAATTTTTCTGCCTTCTTGTTTTGCACAAAGAAAAATATATCAATTTCCTGAAAGTCTTATTCACACTTCTTATGTTGTGGGTATGAATTATGCTAATCTGCACACAGTTGTTACTTTAAGTAAGGGTTGAGTGACAGCTTCTGGACATTCACATTTCTTTCCTTTCTTTCTGCAGGACATGAAAGCTAAAAAAGAAAACACCTCAAGAGCTTTTGGTTTTACTTTTTTGGTTTTTGGTTTTTGTTTTTTCTTAAAAAGTTGATAAACTGTGCATACTTCATTCACAACAGATTTTCTATACATTCTACAATTAAATAGAGTACACAGTTACTGTTAAAGATGCAGTATTATCTATCAAATATTTGCTTTATTACTGTGTTTTATAAATTTGCTTGTCAGGATAAACTTGATGTCTTAACCTAACATGTATAATTAGGTGCCAAATATGACTGTTAACCATATGTAATTTATTAAATATGTTCAGAGTTTATCTCAGACTGTTACATAAAATAAGCAATATTTTAAATGAAGTCCTAAATTAGTGAAATTGTGAGCTACAAAAAATTAATTTGAATTCCTTTTAAACTTTTTAGGCCAAAGGTAGCATATAGGGAAATAAATGGGTACTGTGGTAGAATACAAATGTATATTTTTACTGTTACTGTAATAACATCTGATGGGAGTTTTAGGTGATATACTGCATCCTTAATTGTAATTGAGTGTAGCAACACTCATGTATCATGTGTAGAAATTAACACTTGCAGTTAACTGCTTTAAAAAAAAAAACTGGAACAAATTGTCAGTGCTAAGTAAAATTCCATTAACCTTATTTTTTAAAAGACTGGCCATTTATAACAACCTAGCAATTTTTATTTTTCTCAATGAGCAGGATCTGGAACTCCTAAGCCATCTACTCCTACACCAACCCTTTCATCGACCCCACACCCTCCTGATGCTCAGAGCTCAACTCCTATTATCCCTTCAACTAGCCATACTCCCCAAGATTCAGGCTTCACCCCTCAGCCCACTTTGTTAACTCAGTTTGCTCAGCAGCAAAAGTCTCTGAGCCAGGCAATGCCTGTAACGACCATTCCTCTTTCCACCATGGTAACATCTATAACTCCAGGAACCACAGCAACCCAGGTCATGGCAAACTCTGCTGGACTTAACTTCATCAATGTAGTGGGTTCTGTTTGGTAAGTCTTCATTTGATGCCCTGATTTTTTTCAAAAGATATTCTCACCAATTTGAATTAATTTTCATTTGTGAAATTAAGAATAAATGTCATGTTACTGAAACTGAAAGAAAATACTTTAAATACGGATAAAAGCTATCTCAGCCAAGTTTGTTTTAATTTTAGGTAATACATCTATTTATTTGCACTGAGACAATACTATTACGTATTGACAGGAGCTTAGATTTTTCTGTTCGTCTTCTGTTACTTTCTTTTTAATCCCTCTTTGAAATTATATTATAACCTTGATAAATATGCAGTATGTGTACTTAATTTAGCCAACCTTGCTGTAACTTTCTAGCATAAAAAGGAAACAGCCTTGAAATTGATATTTAAGATAGAATTATCTAATTGGTTTAATAGCAGTGTTATTTTTTTGTTATTTTTTAATCTAAGGAATTAAGTCTGACTTTTTCTTTTATATTGTAAGTTTAATGCTTTGTCTATTCTCCTGTAGTGGAGCTCAGGCTTTGGTGAATGGTTCAAACTCTATGCTGAGCTGTAACACTGGTGCCATAACTCCTGCAGGAATAAACCTGAGTGGCCTTCTCCCCTCAGGAGGTCTGCTACCAAATGCATTACCTGGTACAGTGCAGGCAGCTTCTCAAGCAGGTCAGAATATTGGATGTAATAATCTCTTTAAAAAATTAAAATACATGCTAATGTAAAACTGTCATTTTAATGATGTTATTAAAAATATTTAACATAGTATCATGTCAAAAAGGCTCTTTAAAGGAAAGGTTAATGTTGAAAGCCTTTAAAGTTCTGATATTTAAATTAAAAATTATTTAGCAATCAACTTCTGGAAAGAAACTTGATAAGCCTATAAATCTTTGCAAATTATATCTTTGCCTTCTACACATTATAATAAAGTTAACATTGCTAGTCTTATTATTATCAGTGTAGTCTTACTCCAGGTAAAAGGAATGTATCTTAAAAACATACATTGTGCAAGAAAGGTGACATAGCATGGCAATTAAAAGCCCCGGTTCTGGAGGCAGACTGCCTGAGTTTGAATCCCAGTTGTACAACTTAACTTTTTGTGTAATCGTGAGAAAGTTACCTTTGTGCTTCACTTTTCTCATAAATAAAATGGGGATAATAATAATAATACCTTATTGCCTCTTAATTGTGAGCGTAAATGAGTATATACAGATGAAGTGCTTAAATTATACCTTCAGCCTTCCTAATGCCACTACCCTTTAATACAGTTCCTCATGTTGTAGTGACCCCTAACCATAAAATTATTTTCATTGCTACTGCATAACTGTAATTTTGCTACTGTTATGAGTTGTAATGTAAATATCTGATATGCAGGATGTATTTAGGTGACCCCTGTGAAAGGGTCATTCGACCCACAAGTTGAGAACAGCTGCCTTCAACCTAAGCATTAAAAATATTCGCTGTCCTCAATAGTAGTTTCATTGTAGTAGTAATTGTTATTACATATACTGGAAAACAGCTATAACAGCTTGTGCTATTTTTTAATGCTCCTTAAGAGAATGTAATGTAATATCTTGGCACAATCCAGTTTTTTACTGCTGAGAAAAAATTTAATAGGAAAAACAAACTTGACATAGTAAGAAAATTAATAAAAACTTTATATGACTTAAAATGATGACTTTCAACCCTTTTCATCTCATGGCACACATAAACTAATTACTAAAATTCTGCGGCAGGCACACCAAAAAGTATATTTTTGCCGATCTGACAAAAAATAGGTATAATTTTGATTGATTTACAAAAAGAAGTAATAATAGTAATTACCTATCCTTTTTGCCACAAAGTATCTAGCCCTGGCTGGGTTGCTCAGTTGAGTCATCCCATACATCAAAAAGTTGGGGGTTTGATTCCTGGTCAGGGCACACATAATCCCTAGTTGTGGAGCATACAGGAGGCAACCAATTGATGTTTTGCTCTCTCTCTAAAAAATAAAAACGTATTCATGGGTAAGGATTAAGAAAAAATCAGATGCCTATACTTGTATATAAGGATTTCTGGTACCAAGAATTGACCAACAGATGCAACCTTATGATGCAACTCTATAATATAATATATATTTATGGTTCAAGACAGAGCATTCACACCAGACGGCTGTTGTGTAGGCTGTTGTCATTATTTAACAATCTAAGCGAAAAGAGGTCCGTACCCCTTACGTGTCTTAAATATTATTGCAGTTCACACCGATTGAAAATCACTGACTTAAGAGAGCCCAAAGAATATCATACGTATTTCTGTAATTTCCTAATTTTGGCTGATGTTATTTTAATGTGCTATAGTGGTGGAAGCACTGGAAATGGAATCAGATGTTGAATTTAGAATGTTCATATTTACATGTAACTACCAGTTACACATGGCTTCAGATGCTAAAACTCTGGGTCCTGAAAGAAGTCAGTTTTTCCTTAGATTCTGTTTCATTTGATGTAAAGTATGGGTAAATTTCTCTAACTATAATCGGTATTGCAGATTAATAAATGAAGTGCCTTTGATAAGCAATAAGCATTTCCTTTTACCTTTAAAGGGAGTTTTATCAATTCTTTTTATGAGAATTCCTGAAAGGAAAATCAGTAGTGTCATATTTTCATCTGATTATGCTTTTTTAAAGTTTCTTATACAAAGATTTTCTGTCTCTTACCTTTTTATTATTTACCTATCTGTTTGTTTATTTACTTATTTAATCTGAGGCTATTTTTTATTGATTTTAGAGCGAAAGGAATGGAAAGAGAGAGAAACATCTGTGTGAGAGAGAAACATTGATCAGTTGCCTCCCTTATGTTGCCCAGACCAGGAATCAAACCTGCAAAGCTCCAACCAACTGAGCTACCTTGCCAGGGTCTGCCTCTTACCTTTTAAAATAAAATTTGCTTAGCAGACTAGATACATTTTTAATTAGTGTTCAAATTGGTATATATTGTTAGTGAGAAAAATATACATGTACTTTGAGACCAGTGTCAGCAAATAAAAAATCTTACAGTCTAAACTAGATTTTACATTTTTTAAAGATGTGTTTAAAGTGTAAAGAAAAATGAAAAGGAAGAATATCCAACAAAACTTTTTCTGTTAGTCTACTGAAAAAGTTTGCCAACCCCTGATTTATGATGTGCTCTATGTTGTCACAAAATTAACAGTATTATTTCCTATTAATTTGATCCTCCAAACAAAATTCATTGTACTTTAGTATTATTCATATTAGCATTTGTACTTGAAAATAATTTCATGGAGCACACTGGTTCTTAGAGATATGGTTGTTACGATTATCGCATACGATATAGTATATAGCACTTAGGAATGTCAATAAAGCCAACACCTGAAATGTGTTTGCATAACTGTGGTAGTTTAATTATATTTATGGCTTCTGCATATATCTAGATTACTTTTTCCAGCTAACAGTCAAAATAGTGATAAAGAAGTCTCAGTTTCTCAAGTATAGAATAAAATGTACCTGAGTTGTTCACATCTTCTATCTCAGTATTGATGGGTATTATTTTTAAGATCATTTTAAAAGTATAGAAAATAAAGCAAATCTATGCAGAAAGTACTTAAAATGCTGCATTAGTATAAAGTGTTTTCATGTTTAATAGTTTTAATTCCCTGTTATAACCTAGAATTGTATTTAATAGGTGTTCCATTTGGTTTAAAAACTACTTCAAGTCTCAGGCCCTTGAATCTACTTCAGGTAAACCTGAAAACACTGCTCTTGATTAAAGTTTTCATACTTTGATTTTTTTGTAACAATGTACATCTATATATGTCAGCATTTGAAATTTTGAGATGGTTCAGAATCTTTGGAGGATATGATTCTAATTGCTGCCTTTGCATGGTTGAGAGGGTAGGAAGAAAGAATGGGTGTCCTACGTACTGCACTTTCATTGACCTCTGTCAAATCAAGAACTCGATGTTTTGATGCAGAGAATTGACAACTACAAAGTGAACAGTTGCCTATAATAGCAGTAGTACCTATACTTAGCACTTTGTAATCGGGCATTTTCCCACCAAATCGTGTAGTAACGCAGGGCTTTTTTGACATTTTCTCACCAAAATTAGACTTTCCGTAAAATATTCATATCTTTCTATCTATTTGATATTTTTCTATGAAACTTTCAGTGTTTTAGTTTAAAAAGAGGTCTCTATTTACTTTGCAAAATATGTGTTGGCGCCCTTGTTTACAAGTTCCCCGCGCCCCACTGCTTAGGAGAACAAAATGAGTTAACTCGTCTCCCGCATTTTGGTATAAAAAGCGATATGACGCGTTTACTCGTTTCCCGCAAAAGTGTTAAATAATTCTCTCAGTAAACGTTTTGTGTCTACATAGTACTTTTTCCTTACAAAAGATTTGTGCTTAAATAGAGGATTTAAAAATAGTTTTGTTCCTTTCCTGAAGAGAATGATTTCTTAGCACAGTGCCAGGCACCTAAGAGTCATTTGGTAAATATTGGTTAGATTACAATTTGTGTCTAATGATGAGGCTTTTTTTGTAAATATCAATGTCAACATAGACAGCATATTAAGAGAAATCAAAAGTGGACATTTCATACATGTTGAGTGTGAACTTAAAATATTTAGGGTGTTAGGCTCTAGGTTCTTTGTAAGGTTTGGAATCCAGTATTATCCTAGTTTGGAAATTGATAGAATTGTCTACAGAGAATTTAGAAAAGGTATACAAGAACATAAAGATTTAGAGATACAAAATTGGGAAATAACAGTAAAAAACAGGTCAACTCAATCTGGTATCCTATCTAATAAAAGAGTAATATGCAAATTAACCATCACACCCTCCATCAGAAAGATGGCTGCGGCCACGGAGCAGGAGGCTCAAGGCTACAAAGTTTAAATTATAAAAGATAAATAAATCCCACATACCTGCTTCCAGCCAGGTGGCCTCCACTCGAGGGACTGGGAGCCTAGGTTGCCAGGGGCAACCTGACCTGGGCTCTGCTTAAGGCTAAAAAGTTTCACTTATAGAAGTTAAATAAATAACAGATACCTGCTTCCAGCCCACAGGCGTGGCCAACCTGAAAACAGCCATCAGCCCCTCACCCAGGCTGGCCAGGTACCCCAGTGGGGACCCCCACCCTGAAGGGGCTGTACCCAGCCTGCAAACAGCAATCAGCCCCTCACCCAGGCTGGCCACAACCCCATGGGGTGAGGGTCCCCGCTGGGAGGCTTGGCCAGCCCTCACCCCTTCACCAAGGCTGGCCAGGTGTCCCAGCAGGACCTCCACCCTAATCCAGGACACACTTTAGGGCAAACCAGCTTGCCCCCACCTGTGCACCCTATCCTATATAATAAAAAACGGTAATATGCAAATTGACCCTAACAGCAGAACGACTGGGAATGACTGCTCACTGTGATGCTCAATGCAGGAGCTACCCCCTGGTGGTCAGTGCGTTCCCACAGGGGGAGCTCTGCTCAGCCACAAACCAGGCTGACGGCTGCCAGCACAGAGGTGGTGGCGGAAACCTCTCCCGCCTCTTCAGCAGCACTAAGGATGTCCGACTGCAGCTTAGGCCTGCTCCCCGCTGGCAAGTGGACATCCCCCGAGGCTCCTGGTCTGCCAGAGGAATGTCTGACTGCCAGCTTAAACCCAATCCCCCAGGGAGCAGGCCTAAGCCAGCAGGTGGACATTCCCCGAGGGGTCCCAGACTGCGAGAGGGCACAGGCTGTGCCGAGGGACACCCCCCCCCCCCGAGTGCACAGATTTTTGTGCACCAGGCCTCTAGTTCTATATAATAAAAGTCTAATATGCAAATTGACCAAACAGCAGAACATCTGGTTACTATGACGAATACTGACCATCAGGGGGCAGATGCTCAATGCAGGAGCTGCCCACAGGCCCCAGGCCGGCTAAGGCAGGTCCCAGCAGGGGGCCCCTGATCACCCCGTTGGTCGCCCCACCTATTAGCCCTGATTGCCAGCCAGGCCTAAGGACCCTACCCATGCATGAATTTTGTGCACCAGGCCTCTAGTTCAGAAATAAATCAGGAAATGTGTTTAGAGCCAAAACTTGAAACTTCTTATCTAAGATGCAAACACAGTGTTACTATATACAGATTGTAATTACAGTCTCCAAACTAAATATGGACATCTAATGCACTTTCTTTTCACCTTTGGAATTTCACATTATATAAGCATCCATGAAGCACTGGGATTTGGCAAAGCTAGAACAAATTTTGAGAGATGAGTTTTCATAAGTATATCTGATTTTCACTGGCTTCTTGTTTACTTTCTAATGTAATTAATGCTGTTTTGTATTGAAGTCTAAAAAAGTTAAAAGTCATGTGTATATTTGTATATGTCACTAAATTGAAGCACAATGATTTATGTTTGATAGTGTTAACATATTTGAGAGCCCTTAGTAATAACACTTAAAAATTGTTTTCAAACCTTTTTTTAAGGGCAGAGATCTTGTTTTGCTTTTATTTTTGTTTACCTCTGTTTCCTCAATATCTAGTAGAGTACTTGACACATAGTGAATGTTCCAAAAATACTTTCAGAATAAAGATTTAAACGTGAAATTGATTAATTCATTCATGTTTAAATTCTTAATAGCTTCCAGGTGGTTCACTAATTTTCAACACTCTGCAGCAGCAGCAACAGCAGCTCTCTCAATTTACACCCCAACAACTTCAGCAACCCACAACTTCCAGTCCTCAACAGCCAGGGGAGCAGGTATGTGCTTTTTCAGCTTTCCATGGTTTGTATTATGGAATTGTAACTTTATTTTGTACTAGAGGCCCAGTGCACAAATTTGTGCACAGGTGGGGTCCCTTGGCCTGGCTGATGGGGGTGCTGGCTGGCCTGGAGGGAAGGGCTGTGTGAGGTTGGTTGGCCATTCCACCCCCCCACCCCCAATCAGGGCTGTTAGGGGGAAGGGCCACGGGAGATTGGCTGAGGGAGTGCACAGACCCCCAGGGGGCAGCTCCTCCATTGACTGTTTGCCCCCTGGTGGTCAGTGCACATCATAGTGAGTGGTTATATATTGTGCTTTGGTTGAATGGATGACTGGACAACTGGACACTTAGCATTATTAGGCTTTTATTATATAGGATTTGTTCTTGCTAATTCTTCTGGTCTTTTCCTTATGTTACTGTTTTTATAAGTCTAAAACTGATATTTTTGTCCTATAAGGAAAATGCTAATTTCTTCTTGCCAACACAAATAGTTTTTCTTTTTATACAACTCACGTATGATTTTTGTTTAGGGTTCTGAACAAGGCTCAACCAGTCAAGAAAAGGCCTTATCTGCTCAGCATGCTGCTGTTATTAGTCTTGCTGGAGTAGGAAGTTTTATGCAGTCACAGGCAGCTGGTTGGTATCTTCATTACTTCATTTGTTGAGTTTATTATTTAATCTACTTTTAATCACCTTTTAAAATTATTTTTCCTTCTCTTGCAAGCATTAAGTAGGAAAAAGTATAGGTATATTTACTTGTGAACTATTAAATCAATTTATTGATAGCCCTCAGTTTTTTCCTACTGACAGTTGATTAATTTAAAGTGATTCTACATATATTAACAGCAGTTGTGTTTTCCTTATGTAGTTTGTTGGCAAAATTTTATACAATTATCCAACTATCAAAGTTGTTAACTCCTCAGTTTTTCTGGGCATTTATATATTGCGTATTTTTTCTCATTCTGGTATCTTATACTTGCATGAATTAAGATATAATGTCAGTAACATAATTTCTATAAGCCACTTTTTTTCATTTGCAAAAGAATGAGATTTTACTAAATGACTGCTTACCACTTCCAACAATAAAATAATAAACCAGTTATGGTGAACCATAATCTTTAATGAAGATTATCTTGTCAATTGAAAATAGTAATTAGAGTTTGAGGATTAAATGAGATCATGTCAACATTTTGAATTATCATTGGTGCCTTTATAATCATATACAAGTAACTTCCAGTGTCTGAATTTAGAATAAGCAAGATCTTACATGTAGAGATTTAGAGCTAGAGAATTTTCTAATCGAAATTTATTTTTATAATCCTTTACCCCACAAGATATGTATTTTCTAAAGTTTTTGTATAATTTAGTGGAAAGAACTCTAGACTGAAAAATCATAAAAATGGTCCATGCTCCAGACCTCCTACTAATTGCCTTTGAGTCATTCAAACCATCTACGCCTGAAATTTCTTCCTTTGTACAGTGAGAGGGTTGAACTTATTATTGTGGTCCCACTCAGCTCAAAAAGTAATAATGCACAGGCTCAGTTCACCATCTGTGTTGCTACTAGTATAGGCTTGATACTCATTGCAGTATCTTTTGTTCAGCAGCACTTATTTACCAGTTATATCATTATGGTAACTTGGATTTCTCCCATCCCCTTTCTTACTTTATTAGTTATATTTTAAAATGTCCTGTATTTTACATTTTGTAAGAAAGCCTTCTAAACAAAATAGCACTGTTATCAAATTTCCGTGAGATGCATAAAGGGATAGTGCTTAGCACATGTGCACTTTCTTCCCCTTGTATGTCCAGGAGGTGCCCTCAACTAACAGGAGACTAAATTTATTTTGAAATGTCTGTGATTTGATACTTAAGATTAATCATACTGATAACTTTTCTATTTCATTTTCTGTGTTGTCCTTTTCTAACCCTGGTAGCCTTCAAACTTTTGACTGGCCTGCTTTCCCCTTCTCCTCTCTGTAGTGTTGTCTCAGCTTGGCTCTGCCGAGAACAGACCTGAGCAAAGCCTTCCTCAGCAGAGATTCCAGCTCTCCTCTGCCTTTCAACAGCAGCAGCAACAGATACAAGTAATCCAGCAACTTCACTTTGATTACATTTTAAAGATATTCTGCTCCAAAAGTACCTCAAAAAACCTTAGTTTTATTTTATTGTCTTTTAAGACGATATAGTAATAGATATTTTAGCAAATTTTATTTGTGACATTTTAGCCAGTCAGCTTGGAGCACTGAATATATTTTGTACATTTAAGCCATACTTTTCTTAATTTAAAATCTTTAAGTGCTGGTGGCACATTAACATCCATTTTTGTAGTTTGCATTATATTTTGAAATAACAGTTGTCAATGGCAGTGGTTAACTTGTACTGCAGAAAGACAAGAATGCCAGTGTTTCTATTAGTAAATGTCATACCTGTTTTAGAAAAATGTCTTTCGATTATCTTAGAAAGTCAGCATATTATAGTTGACTATCTTTAATATACAGGGTGGTTTATATTGCTATAAACTATCATACAACAAAATGGTAACTGAAGTTGCTGAGTTACTACAATACAGACTGGCAGGGCAAAGTAGCATGTATTTTTGAAGTGTACCAAGAACCATTTTAAAAGCCCTCAGCAGGCTTCTGTGCCACTGGTGCTGTTTGATTGTGCATTGTCTGAATGTAGTATAGCCCCCTTTTGTTACCTTAGTGCTTTCTCCCTTTCACTTTTGTTTTCATCACTCTCAGGAAAAGCACATTTTTATACCTCCTTATATTTAACGTACCTTGATTTCCCCCCCCTCCCTTTTGCAGCAGTTGCGATTCTTACAGCATCAAATGGCTATGGCAACAGCAACAGCACAAACAATTCAGCTACATCGTCAACGGCATACAGGCAGCCAATCAAAAAGTAAAATGAAGAGAGGCACACCAACCATTCCAAAATTCTGAGTCTTGCATTATTTTTATTTTTTTAAAAACATAAGAGCAATGAATCAAAAGGATTGAGTTTCTACTTCATTTTTGTTTAAAACATAATCAGCATTTTACATTGTTTGATGTACAAACTTTATACAGAAGCACAACCCTATGATTTTTAAATAAAAACAGGGAAATGCTTCAACAAACCATTAGGGTTCATTTGGTTTAGTCACTGCTTTTTCAGAATTGTTCCACTGTACATAAAACATGTAGAAGTGGCCTAAGAAATACTAGAAATGTCCTTCAGAAAAATGTAGTTTGATATTTATTTAGTATGAAAGATTTGTGCACAGTGTAATAAATAGTTTTTATAAATATGTTTTGAAAACGTTATTTGGCTTTCATACTCTTAATTACTTCATCCATCAGTTTTTTTACTTCTTTGTGTCTTGTAACTGCTCGGCTCAGACAGTCTTGAAGTTTAGCTCCAGTCAGCCCACTTCCACCTGAAAAATTATTGTACCAACACTTTTAATATATGCTATTGTGCTTTTAATGATCAACGTCATGTCAAGTTAAAAACCAAAACTTTCAGTAATGTAAACCAGGGGGTATAGTTAAGATTGCCAAGTTATGTTTTAAGACCTCCAAGTGATTCCAATGCATGCCATAAGAACCACTGGTAAGCAACATAAAAACGTAAGGAATTTGAGGTAACAAATCGTCATTTTAAACTTGCTGCATTAGGTACACGGTAAAATATCCCATATTCCATTTGCCCCACTCCTATGAAAAGAAGCTCACATAGAGTTTTCATCCCAATATTTAGGACTGAATTAGAAGGAACATGCCTGGTTTGTGAAGACAACATAGCTTGCCTTCCTCGTCCATTACTACTGTTAGGGTTCCAGTTGCCAGATGTTCTTCCTCTCCAGTAGGGTCCACTATGAGCAGAGTGCTATTTAAAAATTTTTTGAAGTGTAAATTATCAATCCATGAAACATTTTATTTTAGAAGGATACTTAAAATACAGTTTTTATGCATTTAACTTACTCATCAAAGACTGCAAAGGAGGTAGCAACTGGATGAGTTCTAATGTTCAAATAACGTTTCTTTTTAAAATTAACTTCTGCTAAAGCAGTTTCTTCATTTATAGTAACTTCAGGCAACTGTACTAGAAAGGCAAATATGTTAGTATCTCTAGTGTAATAAATATAGCTTTTTCTAAATTCACTTTTGCCTGTTTATCTTTTGCAGAAGTAATCTTTTAGAAAAAACAACCTTAGAACATTAAGATAAACACAGTGTATATAAACATTTTCATTAATTTAGAAAGACTAAAATGAATGATGGCTAAATCATAAAAGCCCAAAAAGTTTGAGAAAGTTTAACAAAACAGAATATTCTAACACAAAAAGAGGAATATTGCCTTTTATTAAGATTGCTTACCATTTTTTAAAGCTGCCAACAAAGCAAATGTACAGGCATCCAAAATATTTCCATCATAGTCAAGGCAAATGACATCACAGTATAGAACCCAAGCAAGCTAAAATAGAGTTTACACAAAGCAAATTAAAGCCTTCTGATGGGTAGAACATGGGATTTGCTTCAACTTAAATATCACAGAACCCTTAACTTACCAAAAAAAAAGAAAAACCTTTACCTTTAAGAAATAAACCAAAAAAAGTGATGGTTGGTAAAAGCTGGCTTCTGACTATCAAGCTGACAAGTGACAAACATTTCCATTCCTGTTGCTCAGTCAGATGAGGGAACTACTTTTGAAAGTCCCAAATGAAAATCAAAATATACTTTCCCAAAGAAACCTTAATACATCAAATGCTTAGTAGGGCCTGACTGGTGTTCCTCAGTGGCTAAGCATCAACCTACAAACCAGGAGGTCACAGTAGGGGGACTGCGGGAGGCCGCCAATCAATGGTTCTCATCATTGTTATCTCTATCCTCCCTTTCTCTCTGAGAAAAAAAAAATGTTGCTTTCCCTTTAAAAAGAAATGCTTAGTAGGTTTTACAATATGTAATAAAACAAAAATCCTATAGGTTCTAGTCAACTTAGTTCTTTGTTTTCAAATAGAGTTAGAATTGATAGTGCCTTACACACATTAGCTAATCAGATACCGGTAATCTGCTATAAAGGGGAAAAAAATGTTTGTGGTAAAAGGGGAAAAGAATCATCTCAGCCCTAACCGGTTTGGCTCAGTGGATAGTGTGTCAGCCTGCGGACTGAAAGGTCCCAGGTTCGATTCTGGTCAAGGCCATGTACCTTGGTTGCAGGCACATCCCCAGTAGGAGATATGCAGGAGGCAGCTGATCGATGTTTCTCTCTCATCGATGTTTCTAACTATCCCTCTCCCTTCCTCTCTATAAAAAATCAATAAAACATACTTTTTTAAAAAAAAGCATTACCTCAGCTTAATTGTAGCTCCAACTCAGGCAATAAATTAGTCAAAATTGGTTTTTATGAACTACATAGTTATAGAATGAGACATGTTTTTACTGAACATCTAAAAATAAGACATCTGTATTGAAGGCTACTGTGGTTTTGTTAATTTCCCTGTCTACTCTCCACAAAACACAATTAAAAGCTTATAGTTTCTCTATTATTCTTACCTTCCCTGGAGAAATGCATAAGTCCTCTTTTGGAATTATCTGTGAACTGAATGACAACAGAGTAAAGGAAAGGTCAAAATTGTCTGAAAATGAATGATAGTAATACTTTATCCCGATTATCTTACTTTTCAATGACATCTGCAATGAACTGGCTAGCTACTTGGGCCTCTTCTCCAGGAGGTCCAGACCGAAATCTCGACGAACACAGAGGTGGTAGATCCACATTAGGAACTGAAAGAAACACTCTGCAACTATGAAATAAACTTCACTTCTGGTTTATGAAAGTGTTAGTAAATCCACTGCAAGGGGATTGTCACCATGGATAGCTTTTTCCAAGTGGAAAAGATTATAATACATCAATTATATTTTTAGTCTTTTTAAGACTATTAAGCTTGGATAAAATATCTACTATATTTTCCGGAATATAAGACGACTTTTTAACCCAGGAAAATCTTCTCAAAAGTTGGGAGTCATCTTATATGCCAGGCGTCATCTTATAGGGTGGGTGCTGAAACTTCCAAGGCGGACTGGAAAATCTTCGGTCACCGCATACGGTGCGGGGAGCTCAAAAAACGGTCGCACTCCATTTCAGTGGAGCCAGATGGAGACCACAAGTGTCTCTGGTAGGCTCCTTTTTGTGCTGCATACAGTCTCCTGCATACAGTCTCCATCGGACTTTTAACCCAGGAAAATCTCAAATGTTGGAGGTTGTCTTATATGCCAGAAAATACGGTGTATTTCTGACTTTTTACCACACAAATACATATTTTTTAAAAAAGCATTTAAGGTTTAAATCCTTCACAAGTTTTCTTTCTTTCAGAATACCTCAATCTGTTGCAGCACTGTTATGCATTTTAAAAATATTAGTTCCTACCATAAAGAACAGATAGCCCAAGTCAAGAAAAACGATGGCATAGTGGGCCCTGGCCAGGTAGCTGAGTTAGAGCATCATCCCCAAAACGTTGTGGGTTTGATTCCTTAGGGCACATACCTAGCTTTCAAGTTTGATACCTGGGTGGAGCATGCTGGAAGCAACCAATCGTTTCTCACATTTATGTTTTTCTCTCAATAAAAACATCCTCGGGTGAGGATTTTAAAAAAATCAAAGTCTCCAATTATAGCCTTTTTCTACGAGATTTTTTTCTTGGTTGATGACATCTGAATGTATAAACAAAAACTGATTTGAAAAATTACAAAATTCTCTTAGCTATCTTCCAATAGAAAACTTCAGGAATGTCTGCTTCATTCCTGTATATTTCTGATTATGAATAATTTCCTCAACTACTAAGACTTAACTACAATATTTGTATTAAATGTGTTAAAGCATTTGTATTAAAATTACAAAATCATAACTTACCAACATATCCTTTATCAGGGGCATCTGGTGGTGGTGCTGCAAATTCCTATAGAAGCAAACAAATGTTTCCAATCAAAGAAGCTACTAAATAATTGTGAAGAAAGCCTTAGTTATGGAAGGCTCTACCAAAAACCGTATTAACTAGTTAACTACCACATCAGGAGCATCTACTATGCTTAGGGAATTGTGTCAGGGACTCTAATGGCACCAACATTCACTTTAGCTCTGCAGTAATGAAGCAGTACAGCATAGTTATACTAGAGTGCTACTCATCAAAATTAAAAAATATTTGGATTTCTCTTCCATCCTCACTTGTACTAATTCATTAGCCACGAATCTTTAACTTAAACCCCAATGTGATACTGGCATAGTCAGATTTAGGAAATGATAGTAACAGATAAAGGAATTAAGCAAAAGCTCTAGAATCACCTGTGTCACATGTCAGACCCATACTTTTTGGCTGAGAAACTTTGGGTAAGTTACTTAACCTCTTACCATTCAATTTCCTCATCTGCAAAATGGGACGTTAATGAGACTAATTTTTAAGGACTGTTAATGAGGGTCAAATGAGATAATGCTGTTAAGTCCATAATATAAAACTTGGCAATTAGTGTTCAAATCTTATTGTTAGGTATCACCTCAGCTTTACCAAGGAAGAATCTGAGTCTGGGTGAAGTAAGAGTGCAGTGTAGTCAGAAGTTCTATTTATGAGCCTTATGTCCCTGGACAAGTTACTGAACCTCATGTAAAACAGGAGACACAAATTATACCTCAAAAACTGTTCTGAGGATTAAACTTGATTAATTTTATAAAGTACCTAATATAAGGTGCCTGAAACATAACAGGTATGGTAGCTATTATTCCCTCACAATTTTCTTTTGAACAATCTCAATTTTCTACACATTTGCATGGATTAAATATCACCACTGGATAAAAGGATGTCATCAAAAATCTCTTAATCTCCCAAATTATACCCAAATTTTTAAAAAAATTAAAGGTAGTCGAATTATGAAAATTACGATTTCAAAACATTTGATGAATACCCATAAATTATAACTGAGTCATTAAACTTGGGTCGCGTTATCTAATACTCAAAGATGAAAGCTCTTTGAAAATGAAAAATACTAAAAGCCGACATCTGACTGCCTAGTCAACAGAATTACTAGTGTGTATTACAATTTAATCAGTATCCTATATAGTAAAACCCTAATATGCAAATGGACTGAAAGATGGAATGACCAGTCACTTATGATGGGCACTGACCAACCAGGGCAGCTCCTGCATTGAGAGTCAATGCCGCCCCCAACCCAGAGGAAGACGACCAGTGGCAGTGATGGGGGGGAGAGGGGGGGACAGTGGGTGGTGCCAGGCTGTCAGCCAAGGCGGGTGCCAGTGGGGGTCCTCCAATCACCCTGCCCACCAATCGCACCACATATCAGTCCTGATTGCTGGCCAGGCCTAGGGACCTTTCCCTATATAGTGGGAACAGTCTCTTAGATTTAAAAATTAAAACTGGCAAGGCTACTCTTAACACTAAAAAACAGGATGATGCAGCGATGACATGCATGGACTCTGGCTTGCACATTTTGTGGTCAGCCCTGATTCTGACACAACTGTGTGACAAGCCAATTACTTCTCTGCTTCAGATTTCTGACCCATAAGACGGGGAAATGGTACTACTGCCTCAGAAGGATCATGTTACATACTACTTTTTATAATCAGGGCAAAAAAAATGTAGCTGCCCGGACAACAGCAAGATGCCTTTCACCTGTATGAAAAGTATGATTACTGGTGTGTGCAGCATCCCGCATTGTGAGAGGGATATCCGACTGCCAGTTTAGGCCAGACTGGGGATCAGGCCTAAACTGGCAGCTGGACAAGGTCACCCTCCTCCCCTCCACGCCCCCCGCATGAATTTCGTGCCCTGGGCCTCTAGTATGAAGATAATCTGGTAACTCATCTCAGTAAAACATATTAAACCTACCGCTTTAATTCCACAAATGACTGCAGTATTTCCCAGCTTCACTAGAGCAGAACCATCTGCAGTACTAACTGAACCTGAAAAGATAAGTATTTAAATAAAATGAAAAAGTCCATAAGAAGTGTTTTTGTTTTCTACATGATTTATATTGCTACATAACCCAGTTGCTTATGATATTTATTACTAGCTCAAGTTTTTTAAAAGTGGTATAACTACTTAAAACTACTTTCCTTGAATTTGAGTCAATCATTTTTTTGTTCAGGCACAGCAGTGCACAGATAAAAAAATCTCTTTACACAAAATCACTGGAATCCCTTAAACATGGTAGAATTTGGCCAAAATACTGTTTAAGTGGCTCAGAGCTAAAATTTTGGAATACCATACAGGTAAAATTGGAACATTACATATTTGCAACAGCAGGTTTAACTAGTTTAAAACATAACAAAATCTATGTCTTAGAGGTATGGAAGGAATGGTGAAAAACTATAGTTATTTTAAATTGTAAATAAAGAGCATATAAATTGAGAGAACATTGAGTTTTTAAAAACCTTTACAAATAAAAATTCTTCACTAGTATTAAAAAAAAAAACAAGAAAAATTCTATTTTCAAAACTGAAGCAACTTCAACATTCTTATTTTAGAACTCAAAATATCCTCACCTATGTTAACAGTTGTGGTTCGGAATTCACCAAGTTCTCTTCCATCAGGACGGCAGTTCTCTTTCTAAATAAATTTATACAAAAAGTAAAGCGCCATCTATGTGTATATTTTATACAGAACCAGGGAAAACACATTAAACCTTGTTAGTTGAAATTACTTTTGAATTTTTTCATATAATTGAAATAACCATTGTTTCAGTTGTACAATGTAGCAATGTTCAATATTTGTATATGAAATTGACTTTAAAGCATATACTATCAAAAGGCATAACAACTACATAACTCCCTTTACTCACCAAAAATCTCCTGTAATACTCCAGAGGTTCCACAGTTCTGAAATATATAAAAAATATATGCAAAATAGTGAATCTTAACATAAACCCAGAAACTGGCAAAGATTTTAAAAGTGTAGTGACGCAGAATAAGTTTCCACAGCCCTGACCGGTTTGGCTCAGTGGATAGAGCATTGGCCTGCGGAGCCAAGGCTTTCAGGTTCCCCTCAAGGGCATGCACCTTGGTTGGAAGCACATCCCCAGTAGGGAGTGTGCAGGAGGCAGCTGATCAATGTTTCTCTCTCACTGATGTTTCTAACTCTCTATCCCTCTCCCTTCCTCTCTGTAAACATCAATAAAATATATATGTTTTTAAAAAGAGTAAGTCTCCACAATATGTAAGTTTTTCAAAAATTCTGATGTGTATGTTGCCACATATAAAAGTAGATACTCTTGCTGTAGCAATCACAGTTATTAACTGCTGTCCTTAACTCTGCCTTAAACAATTACATGGAGCCCAAAGCCCTTGGGCATCTTTTAAGAGGATTAATTCAGGTGTTACTATCACTCTTTCTCTGAAAAAGGGATTCTTAGTGAGAATGAAAGGAAGTTACATCTTTATTTTTACTATCCAATAACTGAATTTAGTATATTCTTCCATTATGACTGTGGGCAATAAACTATTATATTAGCTGTACCTGCGACTTTAACAACCACAGACACAAAGTTTTCATTTTTATTTGATAGTTTGTCAAAGGTATGTGTACTAATCGTTATTTTTAAATTATAGGAGTTATATATCCCCACTGGATCTTGCTTAAGAAAGTTAATTTTAGAGCAGGTTTATGTCCAACACTGTATCATACACTTGAGATTTTATACAAATAGGTAACTGTTTTGATAAAATCAATTTCCTTCTTTGGAATCCTATTTATATGCTTAAAAACTTGTCTCTAAGCATGAAAATCTTTTGGTTTCACCAGTGTGGCACACACACACACAAAGGCCTATGTCCTTCAGAAATAAATTACTGAAGAAGAATGGAGTGGCATGTGGTTCTGATGCAACACTTGCTCACACCCCGGGCATGTGCCCTAACCAGGAATCGAACCTTGACCTCCAGGTTCACAGGTCGATGCTCACCCACTGAGCCACGCCAGCTGAGCCTGAGGCAACACTCCACAAACGCACAACGTCTCCTGGGGTGCACATCCAGCACCAAGCCACAGTGCTCCTGATATCCTTTAATTACTCGTTATTAATAACCGGAAAGGAACGAAGGGAAGGCCAAGGACCCCACCCCAAGCACCCAGTGAGGCAGAGACGACCCCCTTGACACCGACAGCACTCCCAGCGGGTACTGAGCTCCACACACACACACCCTCCCACCTTCCGTCTCACTGGCGAGGAGGAGCCCTCTGTTCCTACGACCCCCTCCAGGTCTTCCGGCCCCGTGGCCGGCTTCCGCGGGGGTAAGTGGGAGCCTGGTGGGTTGGCCTCCAGATGAGGAAACCCTAGCTAACGGTTAAGGGGAGCAGCCACCGGCCAGGGAACCAACGCGTGCACGCCAGCCGCCAACACTCACTTGAACCCGGCCGCCATCTTCCCGCGAGCCTGCGCCTGCGCCTGCGCCTGCGCCTGCGCGGGGGCAACTTCGGCCCCCCGAACGCGCGCCTGCTCCGCCCCCACACTTCCGACGAGGAACTGAGTGCCCTTCTCCCGCAGCTAGAGACGCAGAAAGTGCCACTATGGTGATGATTGACCCGCCTTAGTTTACACAGGCTCTTGCTAGAAGCCTGTTTTGGTTTCTTTGCCGTCTACAGGTTTTGACGAATCTGCTATTGGAGAAGTGATGAGCGTCTCTCTTTAGAAACAGTCGGGTAGTTCAAGAGCTTGAAAGAAAACTGAATTGATAGCAAATAGTACAGTACTGAGTGTGAAGCATCACTGCAAAATTTCTACGCCCTTTCCCGCCTCAGGCGAGGCCTGAGTTTTCGTTATCCTGGGTGAAGAGCTCCCAGCTCCGTCAGCGGAGATTGCGTAAATTCCCTGCGGTGACACTTTGCAAGTTCCCGGGCGGGCTCCGCAGGAGCTGCTGCTCCAGGCTTCCACCTCCCTTCCGGATAGGGTTGCCAGAAAATAAAGTACAGCCAATAAAATTTGAATGTCAGATAAAGTAATCTCCTACCATGAGTACGCTTCCAGTGGTGTATTTTAGTGGTTGTTACCAAGGGCTGGGGAGCCGGGAAGGTTTAGAAATGATGGTTGCAGAAGATTGTTAATTAATGCCACTGTATTGTACATTTAAAATGGTTAAAGTATCAAAAAAATTATCACCGTTTTAAAAAATTATATGACATACCAAAACTTTTATTTTTTTAAAATATATTTTATTGATTTCTTACAGAGAGGAAGGAAGAGGGATAGAGAGCCAGACGCTCTATCCACTGAGCCAAACTAGTTAGGGCGTATACCAAAACTGTTAATTGGGTGGGTTACATGGCTTTGCAATTATCTATAATAATAAAAGCATAATATGCTAATTAGACTGGACGACCTTCCAGACAAAGCCAGGGCTGTGAGGGAAGCCCAGGTCCCAGGTGCCAGAGGAAAGCTGGTGCTGGCAGCCGGAGAAGGAAGGCCTACTCTTGCACAGATTTTGTGCATCGGGCCTCTAGTATTTTAATAAGGCTGTTAAAAATAACTTACGTTGTTTACCTGAAATTCAAATTAAGTGAACCCTACTTTGGAACAAGCCGCCAGGCACACAACGTGTTCTTCGCCTCGCCGCGCGAGGGCGCTGTGGGCAGCAGGTGCCCGGCGCCGCGGCCTCTCTGCGGGCAGGAGGCGGGGCTGTGCGGCCGGCTTCCGCGTGCGTGAGTGCCCGCCGGATAGGGCGGCTGCCGCCGGGGCTGGGAGGATGCCTTCGCTGCCGCTCCAGCTGGTGGTGCTCGGCGCGGTGCTCGGCGTGGCGCTGGCGGCCGCAGCCCTGATACTGGTGAGAAGAGGGGTTGGGGACTCCCGCGGGCCTGGGTTCATTGCTCTTCCGGAGACAAGGCTCAGGCATTCTCTCCGCGCTCCCGGCTCTTCTGTGTCTTCCACCATGCTTATCCCCACCATTTATCCCAGAATTCCTCTTCTGAATTTCACACCCCCTTTCTTCCTTGTTTATTTTCACTTTGGAGCTCTATGCCCCTACGTACTCAGCCGAGCCTTATACCTTTGTTCACTTGGAGACGTGCCCACCCACTCCTCACTAGCCCCCTTGTCCCCGGTTCCTCTGTCCGTCCGACCTCTCCAAGACTTCCTTCCGGGTCTGTATCCTCTGCAATCTTGCCCGGTGAGGAGGACTTAAGCGAAGGTGAGTACTCTTCTAGTCTCCCTTTTCCTTACGTGGTTAAGCAAATAGCGGTAACAGAACACTAACAGGAGCCATCTATTACAGGTTGAAATAAATTAGTAGATCAAAAAGACCCACTAGGAAAACAGGAAGACCAAGATAGGCAAGGCCTGATGTTACCATATGTTTAGGGGTCGTTATGTCCCAGAATTAAACACCCTAAATTTGCTGCCTCGAAGTGATGTAGTACAGTAAGATTCAAATTTTTATATATATATATATTTGTGGGGTTTTTTTATTTTATTCTGGAAGCAGATTGTAAATACTTGCTGATCCATAAATAGTAGAAAGTATTACAAGTGAACTTTCTCCCATATGATTTGGAATGAGCCTGTTCTCCAGTTAGTTACTGAAAAGATTTCAGCTTCCTTGGCATTGAGATTAGCAGCCAGGAAAGTCTCTGTCATCTTGCCAGAAAGTCTGTTAACTCACAGCTTAGAAACAGTTTAGCTAGAGAAAAAGCACTTTATCTTGATTTCTTGCTTGAGTCCTCGCTTTTTCTTAGTGGTATAAGGAGATTTCAGATTTTTTTCAGGGTTTTGAGCAAGTCAGGTTGTGGGCACGTTAGGGTTTGACGAAAATCCTAAATTGATCTGCCTCATATTGAATCTGTTACAGATTTACATATGTACATTTTGAGTTTATACTAGAACTAGTTGACCCTACGGCTTGAAGTGATTATAAGAATTACCATTTATTGAATACTTAAATGTATTGTAAGTATTCAATAAATTAGATCTTAGAACAACACTGACAAATACTAGCTTTATTTGACTGGTGCAGAAACTCAGGTTAAAGAGCTCATATGCACAAATATCACACAGCTCCTGGAACTTTGTTTTTTAAAATGCCAGACAGTGGGTAATTATGAGGGTAATTATTAAACCAAAAAACCCCACTAATCTTGTTTTATCTATCTACTAGGGGCCCGTTGCATGAAATTCATGCACTGGGGGGGGGGGGGGGGGAGTCCTCAGCCCAGCCTGCCCCCTCTCACATATTGGGAGCCCTCAGGGGTGTCCTACTGACGGCTTAGGTCCACTCCCTGCTCCCCTTGGGGAGCGGGCCTAAGCTGCAGTCTGGCCTCCCTTTGTGGGAGGCAACCAGGCTAATCAGGGGAAGCCACCAGCCCCATCACCCCGCTGCTGCAGCCACTGCCAGTCATCACAGCCACCAACGTGTTTTCATCACCACGGACTCCAGTCCCTTCACCTTAAAAAAATGACAACTTTTTTAAGGCATTTTCAAGATATGTCTTTCATAGGATATGACATTTCTTTTCTTAAAATCCTCACCTGAGGATATGTTTCCATTATTTTTAGAGACTGTGGAAGAGAAGGGAAAAACAGAGAAACATCAAAGTGAGAGGAACACTTTGATTGGTTGCCTCCTGCATATGCCCTGACCTGGGCCCTGGCCAGGGAGGAGCCTGCAACCTAGGTACATGCCCTTGGTCACAATTGAACCCAGACCCTGCAGTAGGCAGGCTGAGGCATTATGCACTGAGCCAAACTGGCTAGGGCAGGATATGACATTTCTTAGCCCTCCAGCAGTGGAACTTCATTTTTTTTTTCTCCAGGAGTGTGGTGGGAAAACCCTAGATCGCCTTTTTGGATTCTTATTACCCAAGTTACTAAGAATATTACCAGTGGCATACAGGGAGCTTAGCCAATGAGTGGTAAGAAAAGGTGTTTCCTCTGTAGTCCACTCCAATCACCAGCTCTGCCCCTGCCACTCCAATCCCAGCTCCACCCCTGCCCAGGCCTGTAACCTCTGACCGAGGATGCAGGCCTGGGCAGGGACCCCCAGACCCCTGAGATCACTGGCTCTCCCCTGCCCAGGCCTGCAGTCTCTGCTTGAAGCTGTAGACCTGGGCCAAAGACTCCCAAGCCCCTCTGATTGCCTGCTTCACAGAGCCCAGGCCTCTGTGATCACTGGCTCTGATCCTGCCCCCTGCCATTGCCGGCTCTGCGCTTGCGCCACCGTCAGTCTCTAGCTAAGCGTGCAGGCCTGGGAAGGCATCCCCCAGGCCCCTCTGATCGCGGGCTCCACCCCTGCCCCACTACAGCCTCTGGCCAAGGCCACAGGCCTGAGCATAGGACCCCCAGACCCTTGCATTGCTGGCTCCGCCTGTGCCCAGACCCCTGCAATCACAGGTTTCGCCCCTGCCCCACTACAGCCTCTGGCCTGGGCAGGGGACCTCCAGCCCCCTTTGATCGCTTGTTCTGACCCTCCGGCCCCCCGCCTCCCCCACCACCTGTTTGGCTAACAGGCCTGACCACTTCAGTGGCTGGGCTGAGCCGGACTGGAACCGTCATCTTGTGGCTATGGGTGCTGCCATCTTGTAACCATGGGGGAGGCCATCTTGGTGATGGCCTAATTTGCCATCTAATTTGCATATTACTCTTTTATTAGGTAGGATATATATAAAAAGCTAAGCGACCAACCATACTTCTCTCCGACTGCCCAACTGGCCAGTACATATGATGCCCACTGGCAATTGGAAAATAAATGTTGACTTGGCGCACGTGCAATACATATAAAGCTCTCACTATAAAGCTCTTTCTTCTAATTAATTTCCTTTCAATGTGCGTGAATCCATGCACCAGGCCACGAATATGTTATGTTTATCTCCACCCTCCATACATACTTTCTCCCCACCCCACTTCTTTTTGTATTATTTTGAAGCAAATCCAAGACATAATATTTTACCCGTAAAGCTTTAGCATTTATCTAAAAAGATAGGACCCCTTTGAAAATATAATGGCAGTAGGATTCTCAAATTGTTTTTTACATTAACCATTATTTAGTGGTTTTAAATACCTATCAGTTCCAGTGCCTGATGTATGTCTTAGAATAGTTAGTTTTTTCCAGTCAGCATTCACACACACTTAGCATTTTATTGGTATGTCGCAAGTCTTTTGATCTATAACAATTTATCTTCCCTTTTTCCTCCTTTATCTTTAACTAGGGGCCCGGTGCACAAAAATCTGTGCACTCGAGAGGTCCATCAGCCCGACCTGTGCCCTCTCGCAGTCTGGGACCCTTCTGGGGATGTCCACCTGCTGGTGTGCCTGGTCAGCCTGGGTGAGAGGCTGATGGCTATTTGCAGGCTGGCCAAGCCCCCCAGTGTGGATCCTCACCCCATTGGGGTGTGGCCAGCCTGGGTGATGGGCTGAGGGCCATCTTCAGGCTGCCCACAGTCCCTTCAGGTTTTGGGTCCCTACTGGGGTACCTGGCCGGCCTGGGTGAGGGGCTGATGGCTGTTTGCAGGCTGGCCAAGCCCCCCAGTAATGTCCCTCACCCCATTGGGGTGTGGCCAGCATGGGTGAGGGGCTGATGGCTGTTTTCAGACTTTCAGGCTGCCCACAGCTCCCATTGATCCAATGTACCAGCAAGGCTGGCTGGACGCAAGTTCTGTGGTTTATCTTCTATAATTGATACACAGTTCCTTTAAACCGAGGCCTAGGCAGTTAACGAAACCTCCTCTCTGCTTCAGCTCGTGGCTTCTATAATGAAACAATGTTTCTCTTAGAAGTCAGGCCCGGCCTGCTGTTTGCTTCAGCTTCTAGGATTGAAACAATGTTGCAAATATGTTTTTCCCTGGAGTGGAGAGAAGCCCAGGCGGCCCGCAAACAGTTTCACTCCTGCTGCAACAGAAACTGCCTGTTTACTCAGCTCCTGAGTGCCGGCCTCCATGTTGGCTAGGTTAATTTGCATACAGTCACTCTGATTGGCTGGTGGGCGTGGCTTAGGCATCCCAAAGGGATGGTCAATTTGCATATTACTCTTATTATATAGGATAAGTGGTCATTTTTTTCTGTAGAATTTCTCACAGTCTGCATTTTACTAACTGCACTCATTTGGTGCCTTTTAACATCTCTGCCTCTTGAATTTCTTGTAAACTGGTAGTTACATCTAGAGACTTATAAAATGTATGTTTGACTTTTTTAATCAAGAAAAGTGTGTGAGCCCTGACTGGTTTGGCTCAGTGGATAGGGCATCAGCCTGCAGACTGAAGGGTCCCAAGTTCGATTCCAGTCAAGGGCATGTACCTTGGTTGCGGGCACATCCCCAGTAGGGGGTGTGCAGGAGGCAGCTGATCGATGTTTCTCTCTCATTGATGTTTTAACTCTCTATCCCTTTCCCTTCCTTTCTGTAAAAAAATCAATAAAATTTGTTTTTTAAAAAAAGAAAAGTGTGTGAGTGATGCATGCTGAATACTTCCTCTTTTATAACATCAGGAGATTTATAATGTGTTATTTCTTTGGTGTTAAGATGTTGTTAGTCAGACCCAGCAGTTATAAAATTTGTCATTTACCCAAAGGTTTTAGCAGTCATTGATGCTCACTACCTAAGTATATTATTTCACTGGGAATATACCTAAAATCCTTATTTCACTGGCAAAAGTAGAATATTCTAATTTATCATTCCTTCTTTATATATTACCTCAAAGCCTATAGTGAAAAATAATTTAATCCTCAGCTACCATTAAACTGAAATACTGTTCATATGTAAAAGGTAAGATAAAAGGCAAGTTTTCAAAATAATGATATAGTTCCCTGGCATCTTAACAAAGGTAACCAATTAATTTTTTATTTTTAGTATTATGAATCCATGATTTAAAATATTTTTCATTTGTTTCAATGGATTTGGAGTAATTTGATGCTCAGATCCTCTCATAAGGCAATGAGAGCCCCTCAAGTTGACATCTTTGTCCTTTTTGCATCGTCCTCATTATCATTGATGTGCTATTCCACCATTGCCCATTTCTTGTCCCAACTTGAACCAGACATTCCTCTTAGGAACACTGGTTGCTTCTAGTGGGAGATGGAATTTAGAAAACACAATCTGGATACCAGAGGTGCAGAGCAATAACTTGGACCCACTAGTCTGGATACTGTCCATGCTCACACCAATCACAAGTATATGCAATTTCAGTATGCACCTAATGGAACATTATAAATGATTGTCAAATTACAAATGAGTAATATGTAGAATGATTGTTTAGAAATAAAAGGTGTGCCAATAGACGTAGTATTCCAAAGAATAGCTATTTACAAAGCTGGCTCCTAATCATATGTGGAAGGGAGCTATATAATATTAATAGTGCATGGCACCTGCCAATATTTGATACATACTCTACAGGTTTGATACTTTACTCCAGAAAATACTGTATTCTGAGTTGAAATCTGTGGTAAGTGCCAAGAATTCTTAAGCATTATTAGTCCCCACGATGGGGATGGGGAGAATCTTCCCTTTATATCCTGGGTCAGTCTGTTCCTGGATGGGAGGTCTGCCTTCATCCCACATGTTCCAGTTATTATATGAACTTGTTCTCTGTCACATATAGGCTCCAAGTAGGGTTGGAACCTCACTGTATGTGTGTCCAGGTTTGGGGGTTTGGCACATCTAAGAGCAGATTATACTTCTGTAATTTGTTCCCTATTAGGTCTGGGATGACAGAGCCCTAGGGAATGACAAGTGGGAAGAGACAATCTCTCTTAAGACATTAGTACATTACTAATGGGTAAAAGAACAATCATCGTTCTTAAGACTGGTTTGAATTTTGGAGTCACCTCCAGACCATTGCTAATGGACTAAAAACTAAGAATATTCCCTAACCTGTTTGGCTCAGTGATAAAGCATCGGCCTGCGGACTGAAAGGTCCCAGGTTCAATTCCCGTCAAGGGCATGTACCTTGGTTGTGGGAACATACCCAGTAGGGGGTGTGCAGGAGGCAGCTGATCAATGTTTCTCTCTCGTTGATGTTTCTAATTCTTTATCCTTTCCTTTCCTCTCTGTAAAAAATCAATAAAATATATATTTTTTTAAAAAACTAAGAATAAATATTACAACCAAGGGGGGGGGGCGGAATTACATAAATGATACAGCATTCAAACATAACAAATGTAAAACTGGTGAACCTAACAATTTCTTTTTAACATATCTGCTTTTAGATTTCCTTTGTTGCATTTGTAACTGCTACAGAAATGCCACCTCTTCATCGACATGAAGAAGAGAAGTTCTTCTTAAATGCCAGAGGACAGAAGGAAACTCTACCCAGCATAAGGGACTCACCTACTAAACAGCTTTCTATTGTTGTGCCTTCATACAATGAAGAAAAGCGGTGTAAGCCCTTTTTGATTTTCTGGTAAGGGATGATTTGGGAAGAAAAGGAAATTTATAATACTGCATTTTACGGCCTTTCCCAGAACATTAGTCGATGTGGGCTGTGGTAAGTATCTAGTTAGTTGGTAGTTGCAGCTCAGAAGAGGAAAATGGAATATTAGCTCTGAGGCTCTATGAGCAGCAGCATAAAATAGTGAGAATGAAGTGGACTTGAAGAGTAATGAGCAAGTTGTGAACAGAGGACAGGTATTCCAAATGAAAATGGAAGTGCAGGAAGGTCCCAGAGTAGCTTCTTAGGTTATATGGATTTTTTCTAAAAGTAAACTCTGAGTGTGTTAGAACTTGATAAATCATGTTATTAGAGACACTTCTCACCAACACCAGTGAGGTGTTCCCAGACAGCCCCCTGAGTCATATCTTCTAAATGAATTTATATGAGAGACCATGATTGCAGTGTGAAAAGCCAATTTATTAAAGCATGCACCTTTATTGAAAAAGCAAAGCAAGCAAACCTGTACATCTGGCTCATGAAGCACAAATAGGCTCTCAACTAATCTGAAGAGCAGGTTGGATGGGGGTCCAAGGTGTTATATACCCTCCTTTCTATATGCTTCAAAATTCCTTTACTGAATATTTTGATACAGATTAATCACAAGATTCCCCCCCCCTTTTTTTAAATTGATTTGAGAAAGGAAGGGGGAGGGATAGAGAGATAGAAACATCAATGATGAAAGAGAATCATTGATCGACTGCCTCCTGCACGCCCCCTACTGGGGATCAAGCCCACAACATGGTGGGCATATGCCCTTGACTGGAAATGAACGCGAGACCATTCAGTCCACAGGCCAGCACTCTATCCACTGAGCCAAACCAGCTAGGGTTCAAGGTTCCTTTTTTTAACTTTGTTGTGGCCTTCCAAGAAATCATGAAAAACACCTGGCAGCTTTACTTTGCCAAGCCTTGAGACTGCTGACTTCTCTGCTTAGGGAGTTAAAGTGCCCTTTTTTCCTATCCCCTTTTCCCCTCCTTTTCTGAATTCTCTTACTGAGTTTTTTAACTGTTTGCTCTCAAGTGTCCTTGGCTGGGGAAGATAATGGCTTGTTAGTTACAGGCTGACTGCAAATTGTCCATAGTGTTTGGCCTTGATTTAACTTTTCTATCTCAGTTTCCCTATTCCTTCTGCCCTAGAATCCTGTAACAATTTCAAAAGCAATTTTTAATGCACTTTTTTCTTTTTTTCTTTAAGTGCCTATAATGATGGATGAAGCTCTGGGCTATCTAGAAGAGAGACAGGTATCATGTTTTCTCTTTCATTATAATGTCTCTAATTAAAAATAGGGTTACCAACTTGTGGATGCCAGGTGAGATCCACTGTGAAAGGCAATGTTGGTTCTGCTTGGGCCATTATTATCACTGGCCCCTGTTCTCAGCTTATTGCTAGGCAACCCCAGCACATACCTCACTACTTCCAGAGGCAGGTAGGTGACCTGAAAGCAAGCTGGAAAGCTGACATTTCTCTTATGTACCCACCTACCTACGTTTTATCCTCTCTTGCCTGATTTTATTCATAAAATTGGGTGATAGAGTGTCTATAGACTTTGTATGATAGCACAGTGCTGCTTTCACTTTTGTGATTTTTTAATAAATTTATTTGAAAGACACAATTAAGGCAATATTATTTTGTATTTCTTTATTATTCTTAAAGTCCCCCCCTCATTTATTTTCCTCTTCTTTCCCTGCTAAAGAAAAGAAAGGTAATTATGTGCCACTGTTTTATGGCATCAGCTGCTGTTGGAATCTCCTTGAAGACTTGTAAGAAAACAAGTAAGCTTTGTGGCTGAATCGTTTTAAAGAAAATTCCTTGTTTTGATTTACTTTGGGTTTTTTGGTATGTGTAAAGGGAAGAGAGAAGAGTCATCAAAAGAGAGGAGCTCGTATTATCTGCTCAAAAATTAAATTTAAAGAAAAAAGAATTGAGGTCTTATTGTAGGTGAGGCTACTACCTCATTACACCAGCCACATAGACTGGTTTTGTTTTGTTTGTTTTTAATGAGAAAGTGGGCCAAAAATGTTAACTTGCCTAAGGTCGTAAGGCTAAGAATTGCATCCAGATTGAAATCTACACTGTCTGACTTCAAACCTCTTGGGCTTTTTTCTCATACACCTGGTAGCATCTCACAGATGCACTCAGCACAAGAACCTGGCTCCTTTGCTAACATGTGACAGGAAGAACAGGATGCTCACAGAGACTTAGAATCCACCTTCTACTCCTACCCAGGGTCTCTCCTGTTTGTTCTGGCCTTTTTATTTTATGTGGTTTATTCACTACCTTATGTACACATTAACACTACAGCAGTTATTTCTTAAAATATTTTAAAGTTCTTTATAGCAGTTATGCCAAATCGTGGTATGTTATTTTTGCTTCTTACAGAAACAAGATCCTACTTTTACTTATGAGGTGATAGTAGTTGACGATGGTAGCAAAGACCAGACTTCGAAGGTAAGTAAACTTGCTTTTTAGAATTGCCAGTAGATAGAAAATATGGAATAATTTAGCAAGTGTAAAATCTTAGTTTTGCTCATCTGAGAACTCTAAAGTTTTGTTAAATACTCTTTATTGCTATAGTATGGATAGTAGAAGAAACAGAGATTTTGTTGATGGAAAGCTGGAAACTATACCTGCTATTCCATTATTCCATAAAACTAGGGAAACTTTCAAGATCACCAAATGTGAGAGAACATGCACAACAACGGTTCACCTTGGCCTCTGGGAACCCTCTTTGCCTGTCAATTTATGGTGCCTCTTTCCTTAAGCATGATTCTGTTCTTTATGCTACACCTTGCCTGACAGATTCTAATGCAGTCATTTAAATAGAAAGATTCCTTCTTATCCCCACTGAGTATCAGATATATCCTTTGTCATACCCCCATCTACATTTACCCATAGGAGGTAGCATTGTCTTTGAGTATTATTCCCTCTCATTCCTCCATTCTTAGACCTGTATCTGCCAGGCCCAGGTCCATCTAGTTTTGCAGTAGTACATTTATTAAATCTTGCAAGTGATCCTGATAAATTACTCTTCAAATATTTAAGTGTTTTTATTATTGTTTCACATAAAAGATTCATTTATGGTGCTATTAACATTCTTGTTAAATAGCTACATAATGTACCTTATAGTAAGTATGCTGGGCCAGCACAGCCAAGGGTTCGGTGAGCATAAAGGGTGGCGGCTAAGGATTTAGAAAAGACAGACAAAGAGAATAAGCTGGGTCTAGGTGGATCTCCTGTGCCTGGCTGAGGCCACAGAGATCTAGACAGCAAGCTGAGCCTTTATTTTATAGCCAGAGGTAAACAAGGTAGTGGTCACCACAGTTACAGTGTTCTTGTTAGTTTCACTTGTTTTGGCAGCATTTGCTCCAGAGCCCATTAGCTACCCAAATAAGATCTAGGGAGCTTCCCTAAGGTCAAGCTTAATTATGCTAAGAGGGCTGTGCCCTCTAAGCTGGGACTTGTTTGTGGCTTTGCCAACAGGTCAGTCTGAGGCTTAAATTAACCCTATAGCTGTTCCCTACAATAAGTACACAGAGAAACACCTGTTTATTTAATTATTCATCAGTAATAATTTTTTGTTAAATATCAAGTATACATGAAGTTCTAGACACTGGAGAAACCATACAAATGCATGAACCCACTCATTTGTGCAAGAAGCCTTCAGGGCAGTTGTTTAACATGCTCATAAATTCTGTATTGCAGGTAAAAAGTGCTGAAAATAAAATATTGTAAAGAATTTGAGAGAAAGAGAAGTGACTTTTGAACTGAACTTTTAAAGATTACTATAACTAAGAACATGGAGGATAGTATTTTCAGATTGAAAATATCGTGTAAACAAATGCATAGAGGCCAGACAGTATTATGGGATCTGCTTTAGGAAGATTAGGTGCTGCACTTTGAATAACGAATGTGACATGAAAAACATAAACACAGACTATTCCAGAAATTTGTTAATTATGTGGAAGGAAGGGCATAGAAAATAAACATCGATCACTTGTTGCTGAGATGACAGAAGCAGCAGCAGCCCAGCTGAGAAAAAGTAGCTTTTCAATTATCATATCCTCCCTCATCACAAAATTACCACAGCTCTAATTATCACATGTCCTGAGCAGTAAGAGACAGCCAGGACATTAAGATTTATCTTTCAGTGCCTCTGTCCTTTTTAATTGGAAATAGAAAGCTTTACCAGAAGCCTTATCCTCCAGCAGACCTACAGTAGACTTCATGAGCCAGAACTTGATGACATAACCACTCATACCTGAAAGGAAGACTGGGAAAGTACTTGGCAAAGCAGATTTAGACCAATCATGATTCATTGTCTAGTCCTGTACACACTATCACTATGTAAGACTGGAGCCATAATAGTAAGGAAGAAGGAGGCATTGTTTGTTGGGTAGGTAGCTAACAGTGCCTACAGTGCTGAAATAGGAGTATGTACAAAGGACTGTGGCTGCATTTGTTCACTGGGATTAATCAATTCTAGAGTATGTATCAGGCACTAGAAATAGTAAGTTCAGCCTTTAAGTAGCTCACCGTGTGGTGGGCAAGGTCTGCAGTTATATTATGTGATGAGTAAAGTAACAGTAAATGAGAAAATGCCTTTTGAACCTATTAGAATTACTTTCCTTTTTCCTGGAGGGAAGATGAGGATGAGCATACAAGCTACGAAAAAGACATGGTGTTTGATCTGTCTCTTAAGCTGGCCCAGTAGGAGGGCAAACACCAGATTACAATAACTTCACAACTGCCTATGGAATTGAGTGCCAAAAGGAGAGGGTACTGTTGATTAGGAGGTTAAATGGGAAGATGAGAACGTTAAGAGATTTAATGTGGAAAAGCAAAGGATAGGAGTTGTGCTGCACTGGTTTGAAGACTAAACATGAGGAAGAGGTGTAGATGGCAATATATAGATTTATATATATTATAGATGTAGATCATTATTTCAAGACTTTGATTATAAGTAAAAGAATACTCACAGCTTCTTCAGATCATAGTGAAATCAAAGGGAAGTTTTTAGTATGCTGGAGTCTTAAGCATGTTTAAGGCTGTGGAGCCAACAGAGAGGAAGCGATTGAAGATTCAGAAGAGGATAAGTTATGGCCTGGATATCTGCTGAGAAAGAGAAATCCAAGTGAGATTTGAGGAAAATGGTCTAGAATACAAACAACCTCTCTGGAGACTAGGATTGGTTGCTGACAAATAAACAAGTCATTGAGCAGTATTGCAGACTTAGGTCACAAGCGTGTATGTTAGCAAATAGATTTTGATTTTTTTCTGAAAGCTAAGTAGCTTAGGTAGAAGAGTTGAGATAATAAGGGGACAGCAGATGCCTGTTCTACTGGTTTCCTCTGCTAGGAAGTGAAGTCTAACTTCAACCTAGTAGGTCAATTCCTGGTATCGTATTTTTACACCAGGAATTCCGCTGCTCCTCTGGGCCACTGAAATGCATGGTGGATATAATCAAATCACAGAAAGAGGGCAACTGGAATAGCAGTGTTTAACCATTTGCCTGCCATAAGCGTCTATATACCAACTTTAATGTCATTTTTCGTGAGTATTTTCAACTGAAAATATTCAAGAACTCCGGAATTGTAAAATTAATTTTTATAATATTCATTGCAAATTGATTTTTTAAATTAAATTCAAAATATTGTGGTGTGTAGGGTTGGTTTCTGTTTTGGACGTGTGGCAATTAACTGGTTAAGCCAAAATAAGAAACCCACTTTATATTACAATTTTGTAATCGAAGTTAATTTTTTCTCACTTTTATATAATTTGACAGGTAGCCTTTAAATATTGCCAGAAATATGGAAGTGACAAAATACGAGTGATAACACTGGTGAAGAATCGTGGGAAAGGTGGAGCTGTTAAAATGGTAATACATAGTTTCAACATTTTTATCTAAAATATAAAGATATTTTGGCCTTGGACAGTGTGGTTCAGTGATTAAAGCATCAGCCCAATTCCCAGTCAAAGACACAGGTTGCAAGTTGGATCCCCAGCCCTGGTTGAGGCATGTGCAGAAGGCAACTGATTGATGTGTCTCTCTCGCATTGATGTGTGTATGTGTGTGTGTCTCTCTCTCTTTGTATCTCTCCCCCTTCCTCTTTCCCTCTCTTCCATTTCCTCTAAAAATCAGTGGAGTTAGAGAGTGTGACATCTGGCTTGCAAGTGGGGACCTCTGTGTTGCGCGCGACTAACAAGTGATTTAAAAATGTGTGATGTTGAAAAGGGGAAGAAGATTTTTATTCAGAAGTGTGCCCAGTGCCATACTGTGAAAAAGGGAGGCAAACACAAGCCTGGGCCAAATCTCCATGATCTATTTGGGTGAAATACAGGTCAGACCTCTGGATTTCCTTAGAAAGAAAGAATAAAGGCCAACAAGAAAAAGGTCTCACCTGGGGAGAGGCTACACTGATGGAGTATTTGGAGAATCCCAAGAAGTACATCCCTGGAATAAAAACGATCTTTGCTGACATTAAGAAGAATGCAGAAAGGGCAGACTTGATAGCTGATCTCAAAAAAGCTACTAATGAGTAATAGTTGGCCACTGCCTTATTACAAATGTTTCATGACTTCTATGTGTACCATATTTAAATTAATCTCATACCCCAGAATTCAGATCATGAATGGCTAATAGAGCATTTCTTTTGGGCAGTCCTGATTTAAATAAGATTGGCTTGTGGTTAAATGAATATGGTCAGCTTTTTGAGCTTTGATGGTAACTTTGGTTCAGAAAGCGCTATCACTGCCCCCTCCCTTCTAAAAATATGACTGTACTTGATTCATAATGTTTAACTTTTCTCAGAGGTGGTGAGTGCCATCTCAAAACCTATAGGAGATTGGCTTATATTTAGATCTATATAATTGATTGTATTAATGTGTTTAAATTCTGAGGAAATCCCTTCACTGTCTTTTAGACTTGCTGTGTTTCAAGCTGTGTTCATCAGTCTGTTAAAAGGAAAGGGCTGCAAATAAATTGGTAGTGACCATTTTATCTTTTTGATCCATCCAAACTATGCCAATTTAATAAAATTCCCTGTATCTAAACTATTGCCTTTTATTGAATGAAAGGCATTTTGTGTGGTTTATGTATAATATCCAATAAAGAGTATTTAACACTTCTAAAAAAAGATCAGTGGAGAGGAACCAAGATGGCGACATGAGGTATATGCCTAAATGTGCAGCCTCCACAACTACATTATAAAAATACAACTAAACCTAAACGGCCATCCTCCAGAACCAAGGGAGGGGAAGCTCTGCAAGAGAAGGCAAGAGAAGGAGTGCATTGAAACTGAGTAGAAGTTCCCAGCGCCAAAACTGAGAGGTACGGATATGCGCAAAACAGAGGCGGTACGGGTGAAAGGGTGGTGGCAGCAGCTCCTGGGTGCGAGGCTTGGAAGGAGATTATAAACTCCGGGGTTGCACTGAATGCGATGTGGGCTGTCGGACAACAAGGTGGAAGACCAGTGGCGTTCTAGCGGAGCTGTTTGCAGCAATCACTGACGCGGGCACTCAGGGACGTGCAGACACCAAAGCCCGGAGGGGCAGCCATTGCGGGTTGCTCCGCCCCGGTGATTCTGAGACCCCATTCCACCCAACTTACAACCCTGCTCAAACTGTGCGCCTGCCTGCCTGCAGCCTAACCTAACAGACTGCAGCTGGGACAGAACTCCAAAAGTTCCAAACCCCAAACAACGAGGAGAAAGGCCTGCAGGTCATTTCCTCCCAGTGATAACTACAACAAGACTGTGCACCCAGCCTTCAAAGGCGTACAACAAGAGTGTCCACCCCAGGTGATGGGGAGGCTGAATCACTGGGCCCTATAGGACACCTAGCACAGAAAGCCACTCTATCAATGCAGGGAAGCACCCAAAATGCGGAGACAAAGAAACAGGTCACAAATGACAGAAATGGAGGAAAGCAAACTACTGGATATAGAGTTCAGAACTACGCTTTTAAGGTTTTTCAAGAATTTTCTAGAATCCGCTGATAAACTTAGTAATATTATACAGAGATCCAACAGCAGACTACAGGTTTGCAATAATCAAGTCAAAGATTTGAAACGTGAAAAAGCAAAGAGCACCCAATTGGAAGAGAAAAAAGTAAAAGGAATCCAGAAGTGTGAAGATAGTGCAAGGAGCATCTGGGACAACTTTAAGCGTACCAACATCAGAATTATAGGGGTACCAGAAGAAGAGAGAGAGCAAGAGATTGAAACCTATTTGAAGAAATAATGACAGAAAACTTCCCCTTACCTGGTGAAAGAAATAGACTTACAATCCAGGAAGTGCAGAGGACCCCAAACAAAAGGAATCCAAGGAGGACCACACCAAGACACATCATAATTAAAATGCCAAGGGCAAAAGACAAGGAGAGAATCTTAAAAGCTGCAAGAGAAAAGCAGTTAGTTACCTACAAGGGAGTACCCATACGACTGTCAGTTGATTTCTCAATGGAAACCATGTAGGCCAGAGGGAGTGGCAAGAAATATTCAAAGTGATGAATAGCAAGAACCTACAATGAAGATTACTCTACCCAGCAAGGCTATCATCTAAAATTGATGGTCAGATAAAGAGCTTCACAGACAAGAAAAAGCTAAAGGAGTATATCACTACCAAACCAGGATTATTTGAAATGCTGAAGGGCATTCTGACGAAGAAGAAGGAGAGGGAGAGGGAGGGGAGGGGGAAGAAGAGGGGGAAGGGGAGGAAGGGGACATAAGGGGTATGGGAAGGGACTGGACAGAAATCTTACATCTGTGGATGAAGACAGTGGGGGGGGGGGACCAGGTAGAGGGGAGCTATGGGGGTTAAAAAAAAAGGAACATCTGTAATAACCTGAATGATAAAGATTTAATTTAAAAAAAAGCAGTGGAAAAAATATCCTCGGCTGAAGATTTTAAAAAATAAAATATAAAGATATTTTGAATAACCTCTTGCAGCTGTAGTACATGTGAATTCTATAGCTAGCTAGTTGAATACCAGGATTTCAAATTAGTGGGAAATTATTTTAAGTAATAACTTTATATGTATAGGTATATTTGATCAAATCTGAAAATATTTGGTATCCATAAAATACTGGATGATTCAGAAAAATATGTTTATCTTAAAGTTTAAATGTTACCATTTTTCTCTGTCTTTCGTAGAGTCATTGGATAATAAGATTATGTGGTTTATTTATTTGTTTATTTACTTACTTATTTTGCAGTTTACAAAATGCTTTTGTGTATTAAACTTTACCTATATGAAGACACTGTGCTAAGCACAGTGCCATGAACTAAGACTAATCTGATATAGTCTATCCTGATGAAATTTACAGTCTAGTAGAAAAGGTGATTATACTTATGAGAGCAAAACAAATGAAGTGCTATTAGAAATTCCAAGAAAGAAGAGGTTTCTTTCACCTGAAGTATATCAGGTAGGAATCAAGATACACTAACACAAAGCCAAAAGTCAGTTATGATAAAAAAAAAAAAAGTTTCAAATAATAATGCCCTAAATGACTTGGAGTTTTATTTATTTACTAGCTGTACCCAGCCACACGTTGCTGTGGCTCAGTCTGGTTAAATGGAAAAGAAAGAAGAGAGAAAGCTTGTCTTTCTAATACGTTTAATTGCACAATGCTTGTGTGTATACAATACGCCCTCCTGGGCGGCTGCCCCTAGCACACCGCTGCCCCCACCCCCGCCCTGCCTGGCTGGTCTGACCTCACACACATGTGCCTCTGCAGCCCAGGCCCCCGAGCGCCAGCCTGCACCCCGCTCCCCACTGGTGGCCTGCGCCCTGCGCCCCACGCCCGAAGCAGCCTGGCCGCTCCCAACTCCAGCCGGCAGGGGCTCTTACCGAGCCGCCTGAAAGCCAGAAGAAAAAGGAGCTGAGGAAGCTCCCCTGCCCTCGCCTGCCATTCCCCGCAAGCCCTTGGCCACCGGCATGGGGGGGACCATGGCGGCCATCCGAGCCCCGGCCCAAGCCCCAGCCCCGTGCTGGTTGATATTTCACAACATGATAATTGGCACGCCAATTGAATTCCATCCCTGGCAGATCGAGTGAATTCCAAAATTCAGTTGGATAATTAACTACTTCATCTGCTTCCACAACAGTGTCGACGGACTTATATGTGACTGCCTGGCTTTGAATGTTAGACTGAATAATATTGTTAAGTTCATAGCGAGTGTTGCTTTTACGTCCAACAGATGGCGCTGTTTTTCAAAAACATGTTTTTATCTGTTACAGGTGTGACATCTATATAATGTAGGTATATAAAAACACGCGAGTATTCAAATGCAATGTTGTGTCAAAATATCAAAGCAATTGGTGAAGAACATTCAGAGATTTGAGATTTTGAACAAATGAACATTTACATTTTTATTTATATAGATTTAGCACTTCCCCCAACTCTCCATAAAAGCAGTCTGTCTGTCTGTCTATCTATCTATCTATCTATCTATCTATCTATCTATCTATCTATAGATAGTCCAAAGCTATTGGACAACTCCACAATATCATCAGAAATCCAGCTTCTATCTTTTCACTCCCTTTTCTTCATACATACAAGATGATGCCAGGAGCACTATTAATTACAACCACATTCCAGATAGGAGAAAGGACAAAGGGCAGAATGATGCTTGCCAGCTGGTTTGCTCCCTTTTAAGGAGCATTCCCAGATGGTCCACCCAATGACTTACTTAAATTTCACTAGCCAGAATATTATCACAGGGCCACCTCTATTTCCAAGGAAAGCTCTAAAATGTTTCTTCTAACATACTCATTCTTGACTAAATCAAGGTTCCATTAGTAACAAAGAAGGAAAGAAAAGATATTGGGATAAATCAATAACAGTCTGAGGCACATGAGGTAAATAGCAGACTTCAAAAGAAAATGTTGGCTGATGCCAGACCTCTAATGATGGTGAATGATGGCTTTCACTTGCTTACTGATGATTTTCAGCAGGACAGTAAACTACTTCAACAGAATTATCACATTTAATCCTCCTTGTGTTGTCTCATGAGTTAGGTCCTATTATTTTGATTATATAGATGAGGAAATTGAGGCATAGATAGGTAGAATAGATTACTCAGGGTCCCATAGCTATTAAGTTTGCAGAGGAGGAACATGACCAAAGGCACAATAAAGGAACTATTGGTGGTACTTGTGGTTTGACTCTAGAAATAAGGCCCGAGGGGTAGGTGGGTTCAGATCATGAACTTTAGGCCAGAGGCTTTTAGACTTTTACCATTGACCGCAACAGCACTCAGGGTAGTAGTTGAGGCAAGATAGTGAATATTACTTGGATTATGATAGTAACAAAACAGAAGAAGGTAAATGTAGGAGGTATTTAAAATTAGGCCAGATTGGATCAGGTAATGGAGAAGAATGAGTTACCAATAGCCTTGGGTGACACTGGAGGAGGAGTTGATTTAAAAGATAGTAATGCCCTGACTAGTTTGGCTCAGTGGATAGAGCGTCGGCCTGCAGACTGAAGGGTCCCAGGTTCGATTCGCCTCAAGGGCATGTACCTTGCTTGCGGGTACATCCCTAGTAGGGGATGTGCAGAAGGCAGCTGATTGGTGTTTCTCTCTCATTGATGTTTCTAACTATCCCTCTCCCTTCCTCTCTGTAAAAAAATCAATAAAATATATTTAGAAATAAAAGATAGTACTGTAGCCCAGCCAGCATGGCTCAGTGGTTGAGCGTTGACCTAAAGACCAGGTCATGGTTTGATTCCCAGTCAGGGCACATGCTTGGGTTGCTGGTTCAATCTACAGTATGGGGCATCCAGGAGGCAGAATGTTTAATGAGAATTAAACATTCTCATTAATGTTTTCATCTATCCTCCATTCCTCTCTGAAATATATTATATATATATATGTAAAATTTAAAAATAAAACAGTACTGTATATTGAGTTAAGCTGGAGCTATATATTAAATTTGAGGTACCAAGTAGTGGTATTCAGAATAGCTGGGGAGAGAGGAGATGAATGAATCATCCACATACATCAGATGATAGTCAAAGCCATTAAGTTGGCAAGGAAGAGGGAATAAAGAAGGGCCAGGAACTAAGCCTTGTGAAATGAGCCACATAAGGAGGAAGAAAAATGAGTAGTCCGAAAGGATTGGAAGTGACTGAATGGCAGTGAAGGCCATCAATAGCAGAAGGAAGAGTAGCAAGCATTAAAGAACCCCCCTTTACAAAATTGATGAAGCAGCGTTAACATGTTAGAGAGCCAGGGGCAGTTTTCCATTAATCTCCAGTTCATCATTATCATCTATCATTGAAATAGTCCTTTATTATTTGTTTTTCCATATTAAACTGATAGTTACAGATTTTGTACCTTGTAATGTTTTTTCTAAAACTTCATATATGTTGTTCAGGTGTTAAATATAACATTTTCGTTGCTTTTTTTTTTTTACCCATATACTAATGCATATGATAAACATTACAGATACTAATTAGTGGACCTATTCCATAGAATAAAGATCAAATTTCTGTCTACATTTGTATATATTTTATCTGCGGTCACACTTAAGTGATATCAAAGCTGTATTTTACTATATCAAGTCATAAATATATTTGTACTTAAGAAAAAATTCACTCAAGTGCACCATGAAATTAGAAGTTGATGTATACATATATGTGTGTATATATGCATGCATGTGTATATATATATATGTATATATATATATACACACATATAAATATAGTTTATTTCTGTGCCATATTTTGCACAAATGGCCTTGGGTGATCAATTCAAAATTGAGTGCATAAATATATCCACATTTCCTAAATTTTAGTGACATTCCATATTTCTTCATTCAGCAATTTAAAATATTTTAGATTTAAAATAAAAAAAAGTGATTATGATACATTTCACAGAAAATTTGTATACATTATATTTGTTCAGTCTTCATTAATATGTTGTATGTTTTTTTATTGATTTCAAAGAGGAAGGGAGAGGGTCAGAGAGAAAGAGAAACATCGGTGATGAGAAAGAATCATTGATTGGCTGCCTTCTGCATGCCCTGCTGAGGATCGAGCCACAACTTGGGCATGTGCCCTGACAAGGAATTGAACTATGACCTCCTGGTTCATACGTAGATGTTCAACCAGTGAGCCACACCAGCCAGGCCATAAATATGTTCTTAATATGCTGTGCTAAGCGCCTGATATATAAACAATGCATACATATTATATATGATGACATTTCACATTTTTAATCTTACTAAGTCAATATCTTTGATTAATCTAAAAGTATTCTTAGCTTCTAAGGCAGCGGTTCTCAACCTGTGAGTCGCGACCCCTTTGGCAGTCAAACAACCCTTTCACAGGGGTGGCCTAAGACCATCCTGCATATCAGATATTTACATTATGATTCATAACAGTAACAACATGACAGTTACGAAGTAGCAACGAAAATAATTTTATGGTTGGGTCACAACATGAGGAACTGTATTTAAAGGGCCAGAAGGTTGAGAACCACTGTTCTAAGGTATTAGTTGTATGACCTCACAAAGTTTTTAAAACTGTGAAATAGGCATTACATACATGTAGGAAGAGCCAATCTAATTTGTTTTGAGTGAACTTTGGCCTCCTGTCATTTCATACCTGGTATTTCACTCTTAGATATTTTAAATAAAGCTGAACAACTCATATGTCATTAAATTTAACCTTAATTTTAAGCATCTTTGTTTTAATTGAAATTTTTAAATATAGGGTATATTCAGTTCTCGAGGAGAAAAGATCCTTATGGCAGATGCTGATGGAGCTACAAAGTTTCCAGATGTTGAGAAATTAGAAAAGGGACTTAATGATCTACAGCCTTGGCCTGTGAGTATAAGAATCTATATATATAAAACCCTAATATGCAAATAGACCAAACAGCCGGTCGCTCTGATATTCACTGACCACGAGGGGGCGCACGTGGAACATGGTGGGCATAAGCAGCAAGTGGCAGGGCAGAGAACATGGTGGGCATTGGCCGTGGTGGGATGGTGGAGCAGGTGAGCAGGGGCGCCAGATCAAGGAGAGCGCCAATTGTTGTCATTGGGGCGAGCCTCTGGTGATTACTGAAAATTCTTTGCTCCCACGCACCACGGTTCTGCTGGGCATTTTTTTTTCCTTTAATTTATCTTTATTGTTGAAAGTATTACAGATGTCCTCTTTCCCCCTCCTTCCCCTCCCCCTAATCCCCTTCACTTGGCCCCTTTCCTCTCACCACACTTTTCCTGCACTATTGTTTGTGTTCATGGGTTATGCATATATGCATATAAGTTCATTGGTTAATCTTTTTTTATCCCTACCCCTTCCCTTTGAAATAAGTCAGTCTGTTTCATGCTTCAGTGTCTCTGGGTCTTTTTCGTTCATCAGTTTATTTTGTTCATTAGATTCCAGATATAAGTGAGAGATCACATACAGAGTTTTATGTTAGTGTTGTATGGCCTTGGGTAATCAATTTATATCACATTGTTTTAATCCATAAAATGGGCATAATGCCACTTACCTTATATGAAAGTTTGCTTTGAGAAATAAAAAGAGTGGGAAAGTCTTTTGAAATATCTAAAACTCCATTATTGGATAGGTCCTATAAATAGCATTATCCCTCACAACTATTATTAACATTCTCTGTAGACTGGCACCATGAAATGCCACTCCTTCAAAGAATTCTTCTCACCTTAAAATCACCAGCAATTTATAGACTATTTCACCTAAAAACATCAAAACACAGCTTTATTTTTATTCCAATTTAATAAAAAAATTTTCATAAAGGAAACTAAAGTGGTAATTTTGAAATGTATGGTTAAAATAATATTTGAGGCCTTAACCACTGATAAATATACATTTTACCTTTCTCCCAATCTGTATTCCTGGGGTGTCTCCCTGCTGGGTGTTTGCACATGTTGCCGCCACCCAGCTTCAGCCCGATCGCTCAGTGCCATCAGCGTGTGCAAGTGGCAGCTGCCAGCCCCGATAGCCCCTCAGGGCTTCTCCACTTCCTCCTTTATCTGAGTGGCGATCGGGGCCAGCAGCCGCTGCTCACATCCACTTCTAGCGCCGGACCTGCTCACACCTGCAGTCAGCACTAGAGCCATCACTTGCACCCGTTGCTGGTGCCCGGTGCTGGTCCCAATCACTAGGCATCATCAGCGGGTGCAGTTGGCAGCTGCCAGCCCCAATCACCCCTGAGGGCTTCTCCACTTCCCCCTGCTCCTGTGGGGCAGTTGGGGCAGCAGCCGCTGTTCACACACGCTGCTGGCACCAGCCCCAATTGCTCCACGCCACCATCGTGTATGAGTGGGGCTGGTACTGTCAGTGCATGGGAGCAGTGGGAGCCGGGCTGCCGGCAGACAGTGGTCCAGGGGCAGCGGTGGGAAAGTCCAGAAGGGAGCGTGGAGGATGGGCCAAGACCTGCCTCTGCCCACCACAGCTTCGCAGCCCACAAATACAACGGCAGAATGACCAGTTGCTGTGACCACCAGGGGGCAGACACTCAATTCAGGAGCTACCCCTGGTGGTCAGTGCACTCCCACAGGGGGAGCACCAGTTTGCCAGAAGCCAGGCTCAGAGGCTACCAAGCGCAGTAACGGTGGTGGAGCCTCTCCCACCTCCACAGCAGCACTAGGAATGTCCCACTGACTGCTTAGGCCCAATGCCTGTGGGGAGCCGTCAGTTGGACATCCTCTGAAGGATCCCAGACTGCAAGAGGGCACAGGCCCGGCTGACAGCAAGTGCACAAATTGCGTACACCGAGGCTCTAGTATCGTTTAAAATTTAAACTTTATATTCAGTCAAGAATAAATGGAATCTAAAGTAAAATGAATATGAAATTTACCTATAGGTTAAAAAACTAGGATTTATTTTAGGTATAAATTCTTCTGTACAGTAGAGCTAATAGTTTTGTTATAAACATTCACTGATGTTCTGAGTTTCACTTGAAAATTACTTATTTAATATTCTGGCCATCTCTCCATCTTTTATTGCTTAACTCATAAATTGCTTAACTTATTTAATACCTTATTTAATACCTTTTATTGCTTAACTCATAAATTGCTTAACTTATTTAATACCTACATATTAAATTAAAAGCATAGACTGAGACTTTCAGCTAAAGCTGTGAAATGAATCTTGTTTGTGATAAAGCAAACAAATACGAGTAGCAACTCATCAAAAAAGATTATGTGCCAATAAAAGGATCCAAGATGACTACAGAGTAGGTGGAAGCTACACTCATTTCTCAGGACCAAACTGGAATTACAGTTAAATTATAGAACAGTCATCTTAGGTGACTGATGAGTAACTGAAAAGAAGCTTTCTACCCAAGGTTTTACAGAGAAAACCACATCGAGACTGTTCCAGTTTACCCGGGGCAAGTCACAAGCAGTGTCTGACATTGGCTTGCACCAGAGTTCATTCCAAGAGGCCCAAAACCAGTACGCCCAGTGGCCAACCATAGATAAAAACAGAACAGGATCCAATAAGCTTTACAAGAAGCATCCAAAGGGCGATCTTGGCAGGCGCAAAACCCTGGTTAGGCGAGTTCCAGTTCTTGTGGTCAACAGTTCACACACTGTCGTCAGGGTTGAGACTCACAGCCAGACTGAGGGACAATCTCACGCGTTACAAGAGGAGGGCCCATATAGCCACATATGGGGCACTCATGAAGCGCCCCGCTCAGGTGATGAAGGAAACTGGACCACTGGACCCCACAGAACACCTACTACATAAGGCCACCCCGCAAACACTAGGAAACATAGCAAACCTAATACTAGAAACAAATACTAAGAGACAACCAAAATGGTGAGACAAAGAAACATATCTCAAATGAAAGAACAGGAGAAATCTCCAGAAAAAGAGCTAAGTGAAATGGAGACAATTTAGAATTCAAAGTAATTGTTATAAGGGTGCTCAACAGCATGAGAAAGGACATAGAAATCATAAAAAGGACCAGTCAAATGAAGAATAAACTGGAAGAAATAAACAGTTGGTTAGATAAAGCAGAGGAACAGGATTTGATGACAGTAGAAAAGAATACCCAATCATAGCAAAAAGAATTTTAAAAAATGAGGATACCTTAAGGGACCTTTGGGACAACATGAAGCGTGACAACATCCACATCATAGGGGTACAAGAAGAAAGAGAGAGCAAGTAATTGAGACCTATTTGAAGAAATGATGACTGAAAATTTCCATAACCAGGTGAACTAAAAAGACATACAAGTCCAGAAGGCAGAGAGAGTCCCAAACAAAATGGACAAAAGAATCTGACACCAAGACACATCATAATAAAGATTACAGACAAAGAGAATCTTAAAAGCTGTATGAGAAGGAGTGTTATTTATGTACAAAGGAGCTCCCATTTGAATTATCAGCTGATTTCTCAACAGAAATATTTTATTACCCAAAGGATTGGTATGAAATATTCAAAGTGATAAAAAGCAAGGACCTATAACCAAGACAACTCTATCCAGCAAGGCTATCATTGAAATTGAAGGATACATAAAGAGGTTCCTAGACAACAAAAAGCTAAAAAGAAACATGCAAATTAACCATCCCTCTGATACACTCAAGCCACACCCACAAGCCAATCAGGCGCAAGTATGCAAATTAACCCAACTAAGATGGTGGTGGCCACAGAGCTGGAGTGAGCAAGAGGCTTGGGTTGCTCCTGGAGATGGAGGAAGCCAAGCTTTCCCCCTTCCCTGGTCGACCCTCGGCTCTGCACAGGGCTACAAAGTTTCAATTATAGAAGACAAATCCCAGGAAAAAAGGAGAGGCTGGGAGCTTGGGACACCTGGGGGGGGGGTGCCCAGCCTGAAAACAGCCATCAGCCCCTCACCCAGACTGGCCAGGCACCCCAGCAGGACCCCCACCCTGATCTGGATACCCTTCAGGGCAAACCAGCTGGCCCCTAGCCATGCACCAGGCCTCTATCCTATATAATAAAAGGGTAATATGCAAATTGACCCTAACAGCAGAATGACTGGCAATGACTGGTCATTATGACACACACTGACTACCAGGGAGCAGATGCTCAATGCAGGAGCTGCCCCCTGGTGGTCAGTGCTCTCCCACAGGGGGAGCTCTGCTCAGCCACAAGCCAGGTTCACGGCTGCCAGCACAGCAGTGGTGGTGGGAGACTCTCCTGCCTCCTCAGCAGCGCTACAGATGTCCGACTGCAGCTTAGGCCTGCTCCCTGCTGGCAAGTGGGCATCCCCCAGGGGCTCCTGGGCTGTCAGAGGCGTGTCTGACTGCCAGCTTAGACCCGATCCCATGGGGAGCAGGCCTAAGCCAGCAGGTGGACATCCCCTGAGGGGTCCCATACTGTGAGAGGGAACAGGCTGGGCTGAGGTACACACCCCCCCCCCCCCCCCCCCAGCAGTGCACAAATTTTTATGTACCGGGCCTCTAGTTAATGATAAAAACTCAGCAAAGTGGGAATAGAGGGAACATATCTCAAGCTGAGGCCATATATCACAAATATACAGCCAACATCATAATTAATGCACAAAAACTACAAGTTCTTCTCTTGAAATTAGCAATAAGACAGGATGTTTTCACCACTCTTACTCAACATAGTACTAGAAGTCATAGGTATAGCAATCAAACAATAAGAAATGGAAATTTTAAAGGAAGAAGTAAAATTATTATTGGAAGATGACAAGTACTGTACATAAAGAACCCTGAAGATTCCACCAGATAACTACTAGAACTGATATATGAATTTATTAAAGTAACAGGGTACAAAATAAATATCCAGAAATTTTTTTTTTTTATACATGGGTAATGGATTACCAGAAAGGGAAAGTAAAAAAATAATCCCATTCACAATTGCTGCAAAAAGGTTAAAATATTTAGGAATAAATTTAACCAAGCATGTAAAAGACCTGTGCTTGGAAAATCATAAGTCACTAAAGAAATTGATGACATAAATAAGTGAACGCATATACTGTATTCATGGATACAAAGAATTAACATCATTAAAATATCACTAATACACAAAGCAGTTTTTAGATTCAACACAATTCCTATCACTATATCAATGGTGTATTTCACAAATCTAGATCAAATATTCCAAAACTTTATATGGAAGTATAAAGTACCCCCAAATAGCCTCAGGAATTTTGAGAAAGAATAGCATTGGAGGAATTGCTCTACCTAATATCAAACTCTGCTAAAAGGCCATAGTAACAAAAGAGCATGGTACTGGAATAAAAACAGACAATATAGAGCAATGGAACAGAACAGGAGTGCACAAATAAACCCATGACTTTATAGTTAATTAATATTTAACAAAAAAGGCAAAGACATACAATGAGTTAAACACAGTTTTCTCAGTAGATAGTGCTGAGAATATTAGACCGATATATATAAAAAATGAAAATGACTACCTTCTTACAACCTATACAAAAATAATTAAAAACTTAAATGTTGGATTGAAAACCATAAAAATCCTAGACGAAAACCTAGGCAGTAAAATTTTAGACATTTCTCATTGCAGTATTTTTTCTGATGTATCTCTTTAGTCAAGGGAAACAAAATCCTATATAATAAAAAGCTCATACATAAATTGCCCCCACGGGCAGTAGTTCGACCAACTGGGAGTTAGATGTGCGCTGACCACCAAGGGGCGGTGCAGAACACGGCGAACATCAGCGGTGCTGGAATCAGGCAGCAGTGGAGGTGCTACTGGCCCCAATAGGCCTTGACGAGAGTGGGATGGTGGAGCAGGAGAGCATGGTGCCAGGCCAAGGTGGGTGCAAGCGGGGACCCCAATTGCCCTGCTGGTCTCCCCAGACAGTGACCAGCAGCAGCATAGGGCGGGGCTGGCGAGCAGGCAGTGCCAGGCCAAGGCAGGTGCGAGTGGGAGCCCCAATTGCCCCGCCAATCTTCCAACAGATCAGTCCTGATCACCAGCCAGGCTTAGGGACCCTACCTGTGCACAAATTTCATGCACCACGCCTCTAGTAAAAAATAAACAAATTGGACTACATCAAACTAAAAGTTTTCTGCACAGCAAAGGAAACCATAAACAAAATGAAAATACTCCCCACTGAATGGGAAAACATGTTGGTATTCAAAATTTATAAAGAACTTACGAAACTCAGCATCAAAAAACAATTCAGTTTAAAAATGAGCAAAGAACTGGAATAGACACCTACTTCTCCAAAGATACGAATGACCAGCAGACATATGAAGAAATGCTCAACTTTACTCATCAGCAGATAAATGCCTATCATAAGTCAACAAACAAGTGTTGGTGATGATGTGGAGAAAAGGGAACCCTCATGTACTGTTGCTAGGTCTGTGGATTGGTGCAGACACTGGAAAGCAGTACAGAGTTACCTCAAAAAATTGAAATTGGAAGTTCCTTATGACTGAAGCTGCTATTCCACTTCTGAGAATTTAGCTGAAGAAACTGGAAGTACTAATTCAACTGCCTGCCTTCAATATTGCTCTTAAACTCTTCTGCCTGCAAGCCTGATCACCCCCTAACAGCTTCCCTTCTGGGCCTATTGCCCCCAACTGCCCTACCCTCCTCACCAGATCACACCCAACTGCCCTCCCCTGCCGGCCTAGTTACCCTGGTGGAGACAACGCAGAGTAGCAGCCAGGACCTGCCCCCCACAGGGCTATGGGAACTCCAGGGAAGCCGAGCACCTGTGGCTGGGCCCTGCCCCCTTGCGTAGCCACAGGAACTCCAGCATCAGGCACACCGAGCGGCCGACTGACCTCCTGCACCCCCCCTATCCCCCGCGGGGCTGCGGGAACTGCAGCAGCAGGAATGAAGAGCAGCTGGCCCTGCCCCCACTGCGTGCACCACCATCTTGTGATGGTGTGACAGTGTGAGAGTTAATTTGCATATTATCTCTTTATTATATAGGATGGTATTTTTTAATCAGAAAAAAAGTTTAAATATGTGAATTTTAAAGTAATACATGCCCTAAATACTTTTTAGCCCTTAATAGTATCCTCTTAGTAAGTTCAATTAGGATTCTTGACACTGTACATATTCTGAACTCCTCAATAAACCTCTTTAATGATATTTAATGTTGCTTTCTCCAAAAGTTAGTTTCTAAAAATTTCACTTTTTAAAATTACCACTTTGAAAAATATTTTTATTGATGATTTTTAAATATTGAAACATTATATAATGCTTTTTCTTCAGGATCAAATGGCTATTGCATGTGGATCTCGAGCTCATTTGCAAACAGAATCAATTGCTCAGGTAAGGCTTTCATTAACTGAATGGATCAGTATTTCTTTCCCCTTTTACATATACAGTAGCAAAAATAAACTTTTATACTTAATATCATAAAAATTAAGTTCTCAGAAAAAGAAAATTTTTATTTTGTAGTTTATGAAGGACTTGCACTTTTAGAAACGATTTTTCTTTTAATGAGTTCACTTTAACTTGGAATGCAAGTAACTTTCTTTGATTTTTTTTAAGATACAAAGGAGGGGTCCCCATTCAATTATAACAAGTCAAATTTTTCTAAATGATGCATTTTGAATGTATCAGCTTCCTTTTTCCTTTTCTGTATTGGTACACTTAAATACTGTATTTTGAGTTTGATGCAAAGTTTACATTTTATTTAATTTTATTCCTCTTAGAAAAACACTATAGGAATGACTTGAAATAATAAATAAGGAATCATCCTATGCAATATTTTGGTGATTTTTAATTTTTTTTTCAGTTACTGTTTACATACAATATTATTAGTTTCAACAGTACTATATAGTGATTAGGCAATTTTTAAAATTCTTTCATTTAAAAAAATGCAGGTCTAGTATATCAAGTCCAATAATTGTCCATTATATTCTTAAAGGCTCATCTCTTAGATTAGTCAAGTGGATTAAAAATCAAGTTGTATTTTTTAGTGCAAGGTCAAAATTATCTGGGGAGTTTCTTTTTTAAATGCATATTTCTAGGCCAATCCCAAACACTCTAAATAAGACTCTAGCCATGGGGCTAGGAGTTTGCATTTTAAACGATTTCCCAGGTTATTCTTATGCATACCAAAGTTTGAGAACCACCAGAATAAAAGTTTGAAACCTTCCCTCAATGATTCTAAAATTAGAAATTCTAGACACAAATACCAAGGGTGTGAAGGCACAAAAGTAAGTGGGGTGGGAGGGCAAAGGGGGGATAAGGACACATATGTAATACCTTAATAAAGAAAAGAAATTCTAATTTCATTTTTCAAGATAAATTGATGGCAAAGTTATAGAGCCTAAGGATTATGTTTAAATGTGGAAACCTAGACTCCTTTTCTAAGAAACAAATTTTTCTAACATCTTCCCCATGTAGTTCAGTATTTTATATTCCTATGGACTTTCATTGGTGTTTCAAAAAGGTTAATCTGTTAATTATAGAAAACATCATACTTTTAGAAGTTTAAAACTGAAAGAGTTTAGAGATGAGGTAGTCCAACTTTATCACTTTACAGATATGTGTGGGGTAAAGAAAGAAAAATAAATGTCCTAGATATTCAGCACATTAGTTGTAATTATAAAATACTAGAAGCTGTAAAATACTAAATTCTAACACTAGAAAATATGGGTGAAATGTTATGCAAACAATAAAATAGATGAAAATGGAGACTATACAACTTGGGACAATACCTAAAATATGAAGTTGTATTAATAAAAGGGTAATATGCTAATTAGACCAGGAGACCTTCCGGACAAAGCCATGGTGGCAGGGCTGAGGCAGAGGTGGTTAGGGGTGATCAGGCCAGGAGGGGAGGGCAGTTGGGGTGATCAAGCTGGTCAGGAGGGAAGTTGGGGGCGAGCAGGCCGTCAAGGGGGACCAGTTGGGGTGATCAGGCTGGCAGGGTGTGCATTTGGGGGTGAGCAGGCCAGCGGGGGGTGGAGGCAATTGGGGGCGAACAGGCTGGTGGGGGGCAGTTGGGGGCAATCAGGCTGGCAGGGGGCGAGTTGGGGTGAGCAGGTTGGCATGCAGAGTGGTTAGGGGCGATTAAGTAGGCAGGCAGGTGAGTGGTTAGGAGCCAGCATTCCCAGATTGCAAGAGGGATGTATGACTGCCGGACAACCACGAGGGGTCCCAGATTGAAGAGGGTGCAGGCAGAGCTGAGCGACACTCCCCACCCCCGTGCACGAATTTCATGCACTGGGCCACTAGTCTATATATAAAAGCCTAAGCGACCATTACAACCGGAATGACTGGTTGACCAGTCGCTATGATGCAGACTGACCACTAGGGGCAGACGCTCAACGCAGGAGCTGACCCCTGGTGGTAAATGTACTACCACAGCCAACCTCCCACATTCCATCCTTCCCAGCCAGCCAACTTCCCATGGTTCTTCCCCCTGCCCCAACTGGCAGGCCCTGATCAGCTGCTGTCCCCACCACTGGGCCCCAATCGGCGCCTCTCCCTGTTCCTCCCCCTTCCAACCTCCCACTGCACCTTCCCAACAGGCACCCAGCCTCCCATGGCACATCTCCCCACAGCCAGCTGGCCAACTTCTCACGACCTGTTCCACCAGCCAGCCAACCTCCCGTGGCTCCTCCCTGTAGCCAACCAACCTCCTATGGTCCCTCGCCCTCCTGGCTGGCCACCTGGGGAGGAGGAGTCTCAAGAGGTTGGCTGCCAGCCCAATCAGAACTGGGCAAGGAACCCCATCCATGCACGCATTCATGCACCGGGCCTCTAGTACAGTATAATTGCTTATATAAAAATATCAAGGCAAGCTAAAACGCTTAATGAAAATAGACTAATATTGAGGAACCAAGATGGCAGCATAGGTAAACACCTGAACTTGCTGCCTCAGACAACCATATCAAAACTACAACTAAAAAACAAAACAGTTATCGTCCAGAACCACGGGAAGGCTAGCTGAGTGGTAGTTCAACAACTAGAGGGAAAGAGAAAGCACATCTAGACCGGTAGGAAGTGCAGAGGCACAGCAGAAAGGAGGTCCAGAGGTGCACGAAGCAGGCTGGCAACTGGGTGCACTGTGGTCTTTTTCAATCGGGAGGGAGATTACAAACTCCCAAGTGCTCTAACTCCAGTTCTGGGCAAGACTCTGGGGACTCAGACTCATACAGGGAGAAACTGGAGTGTCTGGCATTGGGCTGGAACACGAGGGCGGCTTTCTCTCAGAAGTGCTCACAGCATTCATTGTTCCTGCTCAGGGCAGCAGGATACACATACCTAGGGACCTATCCAGGGCAGGGCCAACGAGCAACCACTGCTGTTTGCACCGCCCCGCGATTCCCTGAGACCCCGCCCCACCCAATTTACAACCCCACCCAACCTGTGCACAGAGGCTTTTGCCTATAAATGGCCTGGCCTTTTGCAATCTACAACCTAACAAACTGCAGCTGGGTCATAGAACCCCAGAGCTTTCAAAAGAAGGCATAAGGCTCGTCAGCAACCTGCATTGCTTCACAGGTGTGCCTCATCTGGGCACCTCCAAACCCCAAACAAAGAAGTGGAATCTGCAGCTCTCTCTGTAGCTCCCACTGGGTGGCCTCAGGCTGTGGCTGACTTTGCACCTCCTTGGAGATCCAAAAGCCATTATACCCAGTGGTCAGAGTAAGACCACACCAGATTACAGCTTTTCAGATCCATAAGAGACACACTCAAGTGGCAGACTTAGTGAACACCAAAGCCCCAATGAAGCAAGTCCTGCCCTATAAGGGTGTTACCAGCACTGCAGTTCTCCCATTGTAAACACAACTGGTCCTCACAGCCAATTGGTCTGGAGGTCCATTCCTCTCAGTGATACCAACAGCAATCAAGGCTTAACTATAGCAAGACTGTGCACACAGCCCACAAAGGGGTGCACCAAGAGTGTCCACCTCAGGTAATTAGGGAGGCTGAGCCACTGGGCTCTATAGGATACCCAGCATACAAAGCCGCTCTGTCAACACAGGGAAGCAGCCAAAATGTGGAGACAAAGAAACATATTACAAACAGAAGAAATGGGGGAAAGCAAACTACTGGATATAGAGTTCAAAACTATGGTTATAAGGTTACTCAAGAATCTTCTAGAAGCCTCCTAGAAATATAGTGAGACCCTCGAGCATATGAAAAAGGACCAGCTAGAAATTAAGCATACACTGACTGAAATAAAGAATAATATACAGAGATCCAACAGCAGACTAGAGGATCCCAAGAATCAAGGCAAAGATTTGCAATACAAAGAAGCAAAAAACAGGCAACCAAAAGAGAAAAAAGAATCCAAAAATATGAAGATAGTGTCAGGAGCCTCTAGGACAACCTCCAGCACACCAACATCGAATTATGGAGGTGCCAGAAGAGAGACAGCAAGATATTGAAAACCTATTTGAAGATATAATAACAGAAAACTTCCCCTACCTGGTAAAAGAAATAGACTTACAAGTCCAGGATGCATAGAGAACCCCAAATAAGAAAAGAGGAAACACGTTATAATTAAAATGCCAAGGGCAAAAGACAGAGAACCTTAAAAGCAGCAAGAGAAAATACAGTTAGTTACCTACAAGGGAGTACCCACATGACTGTCAGTTCATTTCTCAACAGAAACTGTGTCGCCCAGAAGGGAGTGGCAAGAAATATTCTAAGCGATGAATAGCAAGAACATACAACCAAGATCACTCTACCCAGCAAAGTTATCATTTAGAATTCAAGGTCAGATAAAGATCTTCACAGATAAGAACAAGCTAAAGAAGTTCATCCCCATCAGACCAATATTATACAGAGATCCAACAGCAGATTAGAGGATCCCAAGAATCAAAGCAAAGATTTGAAATACGAAGAAGCAAAAAACAGGCAACCGGAAGAGAAAAAAAGAATCCAAAAATATGAAGGTAGTGTCAGGAGCCTCTGGGATAACTTCAAGCATACCAACATTGAATTATGAAATGCTGAAGGGTATTCAATAAGAAAAGGAAGAACAAAAAGGTAAAGATAAAAATTATGAACAAAGTGACAACAAATACATATCTATCAACAAGTAAATCTAAAAATCAAGTGAATAAAAAGTCTGATGAACAGAATAAACTGGTGAATATAATAGAATTAGGGGCATATAAAGGGAGTGGACTGACAATTCTCAGGTGGAAGGTGGTGTAGGGGGTGTGGGAAAAGATTACAAAAATCTAATTCCTATGGATGAGGACAGTGGGGTAGGGGGTAAGGACAGGGGTTGTGGTGGGACCTGGGTGGAGGGAGCTATGGAAAGAAAAAAGAGGAACAATGTAATAATCTGAACAATAAAGACTTTTTTTTTTTTAAGAAAATAGACTAATATTAATTTAACTAGAGGCCCTGTGCATGAATTCGTGCACAGGTGGGGTTCCTGAGGTTGATCTTCAGGAATTGGGCAGAAACCTGCAGTGCAATGCCACCTGTTGCTCCTGCCTGTCGCTCCTGCCTACCACTTTCACTCATCCTGGTCAGTTACAATCTGGAGAGGCTCGCACTGCCACAGCGGCTCTCACCAGCCATGAGCTTTGGGTCTGCTGCCCGTCCCGAGGAGGTTTTTGGGGTCCAAGACATAATTGGCCTTCCAGGCGGGCAGTGGGATGCCGTGCCGGCCTGAGATCCGGATCCATCCCACTAACATTCGCACCTGTTGTCAAGAGCCACCTGGCGGCCACTTTTATATCATTTCTTTCTTGCAGAGTGTCTAGGGAGGGGAAGCGGTTGCATTGCCCAAGGCCGACTTTCAGGAGGCTGGCAGCTGTGTCAGGATCATGCCAGCGGCGCAGGTCCATTGGTGCCTGGCCCGTCCTCTGGAGATTAGATCTTCAGGACTACTGAAGGAGGGAGTGGCTGCTGCCTGGCTGGTTAGCTGCTGGGATGGGTCAGTCAGCTGAGTGGCACTGCCACTGTGGGAGCACACTGACAACCAGGGGGCAGATCCTGCATTGAGCATCTGCATTCTGGTGATCATCATAGTGACCCTTTGACTGGTTGTTCGGTCACTTACACTTTTGTGTATATATTAACTAGTGGACCGGTGCACAAATTCATGCATATTGAAAGGCTATTAATATAATATTTTAATATCGCTATTTACCCTTTCTCTATAATAGAAGTGTCAACCAAATTCATGATCAACAAAGACGGAAACATACACGTGCAATTTGCGCCAGCGAGAGCTTTATATGTGTCATACATGAGCCCGTCAAGTTAGCCTTTTATAGATATAGAACAAACTTGCTTTCTGATTTAGCTAAAATTATTCCAGCCCAGTGAAACACCCCAACTTCTCTTTCAGGTACTTTCAGCAACACAACATTAAATATCAACATGAAGCACATTATTGTAGATCACGCAGGGAGAAAAAAGGGTAAAATATTTAGCTGTATCAATGTTTAACTATTTTCTGCACAGTGAGAAAATCAGAAGTTATTTTCAAGATCCACCATTTCTTATTTCTTTTCAGTCGAGTCAACTTTCTAAATCTGTTTTCTGGCTAATGAAAGATAATAGGATTCTAATCAGTCTCCTGTCTACCTACTCCAGAACTTCTTTGAGGATCAAAATAGATGAAGCACAGGAAATGCTTCATGATATTTGGTTACAGTGTAAAGTGTTTCCACCTGACTATAAAGCAAGTCATGTTCCCTGGCTGAAGAAACTCCAAGGAGGCTATTCATTGCTAGGGAGAGGAAGCCAGGTGCTGCTACTTGATGTTATTACCTGGACAGAAGGAAGGACACTTAGCATATTAGCCTTTCATACAGATAGACTAGAGGCCCAGTACATAAAAATTCGTGCACTCAGGGGGTGGGGGGTGGGAGTGTCCCTCAGCCCAGCCTGTGCCTTATCGTAGTGCAGGATCCATCTGGGGATGTCCAATTCACAGCTTAGGCCTGCTTCCCAGGGGAGTGGCCTTAAGCTGGCAGTCAGACATCCCTTTGGCAGCCCGGGAGCTCTCAGGGAATGTCCGACTAATGACTTATGCCTGCTCCCTACCAGACATACTTAAGGCTGCCGTGAAGGAGGAAAGGCTCCTGCCCCCAGCACTGCACTAGCTAGCCATGAGCCAGTTTCTGGCTGAATAGCGCTCCCCCTGTGGAAGCACACTGACCACCAGGGGGAAGCTCCAGCATTGAGTGTCTGCCCCCTGGAGATCAGTGTGCGTCATAGTGATGGGTTCCACCGTTAAGGTTAATTTGCATATTACCCTTTTGTTATATAGGATGGTTTTGTGAATTAAATTTTTTCCTTTAAAACACTGTATCAATTTGGGAAAAAGGATAATCTACTTGGTAAAAGATAAAGATAGATGAGAGAAATAGGAAGCAATGATTAGGATGCTATTAAGTAATCAAAGCAAGAGATAGTTGCAACCTATATTGTTAACAATATAAAGGGACTGTGTTTTGGTTTTAATGCTCTAAATTCTTTTCACGTAGAACTGCCATTAGTTGAAAATTCTTTTAGTTTTTATTAGAATAATATTTAAGCGAGACTGTGTAAGGTCTAAGTCTTATTTTACCCAATTCTGGTTTTAGGCAGACATCAAGGGTTCTGTCTCATGATCTGTATGCTTACTTATAATGTATCTTGTGTTCCATCAATCCCTCCAACTCTAAAACTAACTTATTTACCCCAGTTGGGTAGGTCAGTTTATTAGAGCATCATCCGTATATACCAAGGTTGTGGGTTCAATCTCTGTTAAGGTTATATACAAAAAGCAACCAATGAATGCATGGGTGAAACAACAAAAAGATGTTTAAACAAATAATTTCAAAACTAACTGATTAAGTTAGAGCTTTTGGACCCCACAGAACTGGCTGCTACTCTATAGAATGAAAAGATAAATTTATCCACTGACTAAGGATTTGCTGTTGTCTGCTGCAGATACTATGCGTAACTGCTATGCAGAAAGCTTGTAGTTCAATTCCAGATGATCTCATAGAACTATACCTGTATTTTCTTCCATTTTTAAATCATTTTTTTGTTCTTTTTTATTGTTTAAAGTATTATATATGTATCCTTTTTCCCCAATTAACTCCCCAATCCTGCACCCGCCCCTCCCCCCACTTCCACCCTCCAGGACAAGCCCCTACCGCCTGAGTATCTGTATCCATTGGTTATGTTAATATATGTGCATACAAGTTCTTTAGTTGCTCTCTAATTCCCCCTTCCCCTCCCCTTGTCTCTGGATCTATTTTTATACATTCAGTTTATGTTCATCATTATATCTCACATACAAGTGAGATCATGTGATATTTATCTTTCTCTAGTTGGCTTATTTCACTTAGCATAATGCTCTCCAGTTCCATCCATGCTGATGCAAATGCTAAGCATTCCTTTTTTACAGCAGCATAGTATTCTATTGTGTAGATATACCACAGTTGTCTAATCCATTATCTGCTGATGGGCACTTAGGCTATTTCGAAATCTTAGCTATGGTAAATTGTGCTGCTAAGAATATAGGGATGCATATATCCTTTCTGATTGGTGTTTCTTGTTTTTTGGGATATATTCCTAGACATGGGATCAGAGGGTCTGAGATTTTGTTGCCTTTAAATTCCTCTAGTAGTTTTATGGTTTCCTGTCTTACATTTAAGTCCTTTATCCATTTTGAGTTTATCTTTGTGTATGGTGTAAGTTGGTGGTCTAGTTTCATTTTTTGGCATGTATCTGTCCAATTTTCCCAACACCATTTATTGAAGAGACTGTCTTGATTCCATTGTATGTTCTTGCCTCCTTTGTCAAATATTAATTGAATGTATTGGTTCGAGTCAATTTTTGGATTCTCTTTTCTATTCCATTCATCTATATGTCTGTTCTTGTGCCAGTACCAGGCAGTTTTGAGAACAGTGACTTTGTAATACACCTTGATATCTGGTATTGAGATTCAATCTTTCTCAGGATCCCTGCAGCAATTCGGGATCTTTTTTTATTCCAGATGAATTTTGGGAGAGTTTGTTCTAGGTCTGTGAAATATGCCATTAGTATTTTAATGGGAAGTGCATTGAATTTATAGATTGCTTTGGGTAGTATGGACATTTTAATGATGTTGATTCTACCAATCCATGAACATGTTATGTTCTTCCATCTGTTTATGTCTTCCTCTATCTCTTTTTTCAACATCCTTTAGTTTTCTGACTAGAGGTCTTTTATCTCTTTAGTTAAGTTTATTCCTAGGTATCTTAATTTTTTTGGTGTGATGGTAAATGGGGTTGCTTTTTAGTCTCTCTTTCTGTAAGTTCACTATTGGTTATAGAAATGTCATAGATTTCGTGGCATTAATTTTGTATCCTGCTACATTACTGAATTCATTTATTAAGTGTAAGTTTTTTTATGGACTTTTTAGGTTTCTTTTATGTACAATATCATGACATCTGCAAATAAGGACAGTTTTATTTCTTCTTTTTCCAATTTGGATGCCTTTTATTTCTTATTCTTGTCTAATTGCAATGGCTGGTACTTCCACTACTATGTCAAACAGGAGTGGTGAAAGTGGGCATCCCTGTCTTGTTCCTGTTCTTAAGGGCAATGTTTTAGTTTTTGCCCATTGAGTATGATGTTGACTGTGGGTTTGTCATATATGGCCTTTATTATGTTGAGGAATGATCCTTCTATTCCCACCTTGCTGAGAGTTGTTATCAAAAATGGGTGTTGGATTTTGTCAAATGCTTTTTCTGCATCAATTTATATAACTGTTTTTTTCTTCTTCTCAATTTGTTTATGTGATGTATCATGTTTATTCATTTGCGGATATTGTACCATCCTTGCATCCGTGGGATAAATCCTACTTGGCCATGGTGTATGATCGTTCTGATGTACTGCTGGATTTTGTTTGCTAAGATTTTGTTGAGGATTTTGGCATCTATATTCATGAGGGATATTGGCCTGTAATTATCTTTCATTGTGTTGTCTTTATCTGGTTTTGGTATTAGGGTAATGCTGGCTTCATAGAATGATCGTGGAAGCGTTCCTTCCTGTTGAATTTTTTGGAATAGTCTGAGGAGGATAGGTTTTAGTTCTTCCTTGAATGTTTGTTAAAACTCCCCTGTAAAGCCATCTGGCCTCAGACTCTTTTTTTTTCTTCTTTTTTTTTTTTGCTGGAAACTTTTTGATTACTGCTTCAATTTCTTCCATAGTTATTAGCGTATTGATATTTTTAGATTCTTCCTGATTGAGTTTTGGAAGGCTGTATTTTTCTAGGAATATGTCCATTTTCTACAGGTTGTCTAGTTTGTTAGAATAGAGTTGTTCATTGTATTTTTTAACAATCCTTTGTATTTCTGTGGGGTCTATTGTTATTTCGCCTCTATCATTTCTGATTTTGTTTATTTGGGTCCTCTTTTTCCTTCTTGGTGAGCCTGGCTAGAGGTTCATCAATCTTGTTTATCCTTTCAATGAACCAGCTCTTCTTTTCATTGATCTTTGTAGTGTTGTTTTTTTTGTTTTGTTTTGTTTTGTTTTGGTCTGTATGTCACTTATTATCTCCTTCCTTCTACTCTGGGCTTTTCTTATTGCTCTCCTTCATATTCTTTGAATTGTAGAGTTAGACAATTTACTACCATTTTTTTCTTGAGGTAGGCCTGTAGAGCTATAAACTTCCCTCTCAGGATTGCTTACATTGTGTCCCATAGGTTTTGAATTGTTGTGTTTTGATTGTCATTTGTTTCCAGGATGTTTTTAATTTCTTCTTTGATCTCATTGGTAACCCAATCAATATTTAATAACATGCTATTCAACTTCCAAGAGTTTGAGTGTTTTGGATTGTTGTTGTTTTTTTAAATATATTTTATTGATTTTTTTACAGAGGAAGGGAGAGGATAGAGAGTTAGAAACATCAATGAGAGAGAAACATCGATCAGCTGCCCCCTGCACACCCCACTGGGGATGTGCCTGCAACCAAGTTACATGCCCTTGACCAGAATCAAACTTTGGACCCTTGAGTTCGCAGACCGCAGCTCCATCCACTCGGCCAAACTGGGTATGGCTGGATTGTTTTTATTGTAGTTTATTTCTTATATTATGCCATTGTTATCTGAGAAGATGCTTGATATGATTTCAGTCTTATTAAATTTGGGGAGACTTTGCTTGTGACCCAATATGTGGTCTATTTTTGAAAATGTCCCATGTGCACTTGAGAAAAACGTATATTCCGCGGCTTTGGGGTGAAATGTTCTAAAGATGTCAATTAAGTCCATCTGATCTAGTGAGTCATTTAGGATTGCTGTTTCTTTGCTGATTTTTTGTCTAGAGGATTTATCCAGTGATGTCAGTGGTGTATTAAAATGATTGTGTTGTCGATTTCTCCCTTCATATCTTACAGGAGTTCTTTTATATATTTGGGTGCATATATGTTTATCAGGGTTATGTCCTCTTATTGTATCATTCCCTTTAGTATTATGAACTGGCCTTCCTTATCTCTTGTTATGGCCTTCACTTTTTTTTTATCATTTCCATTTTCTGAAAGATATTTTTCTATCTCTTCACTTTCAGTCTGTGTGAGTCCCTTATTCTGAGGCGAGTCTCTTGTAGACAGCAAATATATGGGTCATGGTTTTTTTATCCATTCAGCCACTCGGTGTCTTTTGATTAGAGCATTTTGTCCATTTACGTTTAAAGTTTATATTGAAAGGTACTTATTTTTAGCCATTTTTATTTTTGTGCCTGTATTCTTTCTTACCTTTTTATTTCTTCTTTTTACACTAGTCCCTTCAGCATTTCTTGCATTGCTGGTTTTGTGGTGATTAGCTCCCTTAGCCTTTTTTTGTCTGTGAAGCTTCTTATTTCCCCTTCAATTTTGAGTGATAGTCTTGCTGGGTATAGATTTCTTGGATTCATTCCCTTGCTTTGCATCACTTTTTCTATTTCATTCGATTCCCTTCTTGCCTGGTGTGTTTCTGTTGAGAAGTCAGCTGATATCCTAATAGGAGATCATTTGTATGTAACTTTCTGTCTCTCTCTTGCAGCCTTTAAGATTCTCTCTTTGTCCTGAACATTTGCCATGGTAATTATGATGTGGCTTGGTGTGGGTCTTTTTGGGTTCATCTTCTTTGCGACTCTCTGTGCTTGTGTGACTTTTTTCTTCCCTACATCAGGGAAGTTTTCTGACATTATTGCTTCAAATACATTTTCTAATCCTTGTTCCTCTTCCTGTTGTTCAGGCACCCCTATTATTCATATATTGCTTCATTTCATGTCCCATAGGTTCCTTAAGCTCTTCTCCTGTCTTTTAATTTTTTTCTCCAATTACAGTTCAATTTAGGTGTGTTTTGCCTCCCTATCTTCTAATTTGCTAATTCAGTACTCCGCTTCTAGTCTACTGTTGAAACTTCCCATGGTGTTATTTATTACACTATATCACACTTCATTTCTTCTTGATTCTTACATAAGTTACTGATTTTTTTATCCGTTTTTTCTTGATTCTTACATAAGTTGTTGATTTTTTTTCCTCCATCCAGTTTATGTATACTCTAGACCCTTATTCTGAATTCTTTTCCTGACATATTGCTTGCCTCTGCTTTACTTACCTGCTTTTCTGGTGATTCCTCCTTTTTCCTTTGGGGGTTTCTTTGCTATCTATTTTTGGTCTCACCGACTGATCTAGATGTTGAGTTGTGCAGGGGCTGCTCCTTGGGTGGCAGTGGTTCCTTGGGCGGCAGTTTCTCCTCAGAAGCGGCTCCTCTGGTGGGTGCTCGCACAGGTGCTGTTCCTTTGACAGGGGTGATCCGATCACAAGGCTGCTGCTCCTCATGTGGGGGTGGGCTGAGTGCAGCTGCTGCTCCTTGGACAGGAGCGGGCTATTCACTTGGCTCTACTCCTTGGATGGGCATGAACTTTTCAAGTGGCTGCTGCTCTTTGGATTGAGGCTGGCTGCACACTGCTGCTTTTCCTCAGATGGGGCAGGCTGCTCATGAGGCTGTAGCTGTTTGGACTTTGGACGGGCAGGTTGCTTACAGGGCTACTGCTCCTTGTACAGGTGCATGCTGCTCACACAGTTGCTGCTTCTCAGAGCGGGGACAGGCTACTTGTGTGGCTGCTGCACGTCGGGTGCTATTGAGCTGCATGTGTGGTTGCTGCTCCTCAGATAGAGGTGGGATGCTCACTCAGCTGCTGCTTGTCAGACAGGTGCAGATTGCATGTGGCTGCTGTTCCTTGGACTAGTGTGGGCTGCACAGGGTTGCTGCTACTCAGATATGGGTGGTCTGCTCGTGTGGCTGCTGCTCCTTGGACTGAGGCCGGCTGCTCAGGCAGTTAATGCTCCTTGAGTTGGAGCTGGTTAATCCCAGCGCTGCTGTTCCTCCTATAAGAATGGGCTGCTCACACCACTGCTGCTCCTCATATGGGGGCAGGCTGCTCATGCAGCTGCTGCTCCTTGGATGGGGGCAGGCTGTGTGGGGCTACTGCCTCTCAATCTTGGGCAGACTGCTTGTCCTGCTGCTGCTCCTCAGACCAGGAAGGCTGCTCACACTGCTGTTGCCCCTTGGACAGGGGGCAGGCCACGTGAGGTTTCTGCTTTTAGGCCTGGGGCAGGCTGCTTGTGGAGCTGTTGCTCCTTGGACAGGAGTGGGCTGCTCATGTGTCTGCTGCTTGTGTGGTTGCAGTGCCCTGGGCCAAGATGTTGGGTCAGTCAGAGGGTAGCACGCTTCAGAACTCACAGGAGCCTGTGCCCAGGGTGGCTGGAGACTAGTTTATCATGGAACCACAGCCAAGGTAGCAGGTCCCTTGGCACAAGTGTCTGTAGAGTCCCAGGTGTTATCTGAGGGCACCGTGGGTGGGGGTGAGGCCTGGATCCCAGTTACAGCAGCTCTCTCCTTAAAATCGCTAGGCGTCTGAGGATAAGCCTGCCTCCCGGAACTGTTTACAACAGTAGCAGAGGCTGCCTAGTTAGGCAAGCCCATGTAGCCTGACCCCGAAGGTCCTGCAGGATCTATCTGTGCCTCACATACACACACACACACACCCCACACACACACACACACACACACACATCCCACATGACCACACACTCCTCTTTTGGTCCCTCACTGACTCTCATTGTCTCCCTCAATGCCACCTTCTTCCCTCTGTAGTAGGATCTGGTGTGTTATTGACCCATTTGTGGATGGAGTTTCCTCTCCAGGTCTGGTTCTGTAGCAACTAGACAGGATAAAATTCACCTCAACAAGACACAACACAATGGGACCGAAGCATGAATATACTCACAACAATAACAACCCCACTATAAGTGTCCACCTGAGAAAAGAGGATTAGGGGCAAGAAAAAAGAGCATAAATGATATTGAAGATAGTGAGAAAGATAAGAGAGAAAAGAAAAAGGACTATACATATATATATATGTATATATATATATATATATATGTACACACACACACACACACGCACACACACACACATATGTACTAGGGGCCTGGTGCACAAAAATGTGTGCACTTGGGAGGTCCCTCAGCACAGCACATGCCCTCTCGCAGTCTGGGACCCCTCTAGGGATGTCCACCTACTGGCATGCCTGGTCAGCCTGGGTGACGGGCTGAGGGCCATTTTCAGGCTGCCCACAGCCTCTTCAGGTTTTGGGTCACTACTGGGGTGCCTGGGCAGCCTGGGTGAGGAGCTGAGAGGCGTTTTCAGACTGCCCTCAGCCCCTTCAGATTTTGGGTCCATTCTGGGGTGCCTGGGCAGCCTGGGTGAGGAGCTGAGGGGCATTTTCAGGCTGCCCACAGTCCCTTCAGGGTTCAAGTCTCTACTGGGGTACCTGGCCAGCCTGGGTGCGGGGTTGATGGCTGTTTGCATGTTGGCCAAGATCCCCAGTGAGATCCCTCACCCCAATGGCTTGTGGCCAGCCTGGGTGCGGGCTTGAGGGCCATTTTCAGGCTTTCTGACTGCCCACAGTCCCTTTAGGTTTTGGGTCTCTACTGGGGTACCTGGCCAGCCTGGGTGAGGGGCTGATTGCTGTTTGCAGCTGGCCAAGTCCCCCAGTAACGTCCCTCACCTCATTGGGGTTTGGCCAGCTTGGGTGCCGGCCTGAGGGCTGTTTTCAGGCTTTCAGGATGCCCACAGCTCCCATTGACCCAATGTCCCAGCAAGGCTGGCTGAAAGCAGGTTTCTGGGTTTTATTTATCTTCTATAATTGATACACTGTTGCTTTAAGACAAGGCCTAGGCAGTTAACGAAGCCTCTGGTCTGCTTCAGCTCTGTGGCTTCTATAATTGAAAGAATGTTGCCTTGGTAGACTCTAGTTAAACAGTTTCCTCTATCACTGGTGCAATGGAAGCCTGCTGTTTGCTTCAGCTCCAAGGTTTCTGTAATTGCAACAGTGTTGCAACTATGTTGTTGCCAGAGCCTGGAGAAGCCCTGCCGGCCGGCAGATAGTTTACTCCTGGTGCAACGGAAGCCTCTGTTTACTCCAGCTCCGTGACTGCCGGCCTCCATCTTGGCTGGGTTAATTTGCATACAGCTGCTCTGATTGGCTGGTGGGCGTGGCTTAGGTGTCCCATAGAAACGGTCAATTTCAATATTGCTTTTATTAGGTATGTATATGTGTATATATACATACTTGTGTGTATATCTAATATAATAAAAGAATAATATGCAAATTGACTATCACCCCAAACACCTGAGCCACGCCCACCAGCTAAGGCACGCCTCCCAACCAATCAGAGCGGCTGTATCCAAATTAACCCAGCCAAGATGGAGGCTGGCTGAGCCTCTGGTCACGATAACAATGTTTCAGTTATAGAAGCCACGAAGCTGAAACAAACAGGAGGCTTCCTTACCTGCCTAGACCTCAGCTTAAAGCAACAGTGTTTCAATTAGCTAAACTACTAAAAGTGTAATATTGAAATTGACTGTTTTTTCAGGACACCTAAGCCATGCCCACCAGCCAGTCAGAGTGGCTGTATGGAAATTAACCCAGTCAAGATGGAGGCTGGCAGGGCAGCTCTGCACTGGGAGCCTCTTCAGCCGGCACAGCTGTGCCAGGTGTGTCAGCTCAGTGGGGGTGGGGGGTCCAGCCCAGGGCCTCCTCAGGTCGTCCAGGAGCGCCCGTCCTGGGTCCACTGCCTGGCTCCATCCCCCAGGGGCCTCCACCAGGTGTGCAGGAGAGCGGGGGCCTCCGCGGGACTTGCAGGAGCAGCCATCCTGGGTCTGCTGCCTGGATCTGCCCTGGGGGCCTCCGCGGGGCATCCAGGAGCACCCGTCCTAAGTCCGCTGCCTGGCTTCGTTCCCCGGGGGCCTCCGCAGGGCATGCGGGAACGCAGGGGCCTCTGCAGGTCGTGCAGGAGCAGCCGTCCTGGGTCTGCTGCCTGGCTCCGCCCCAGGGTCCTCCTCGGGGGTGTGCGGGAGCACCCGTCCAGGGTCCACTGCCTTCGTCCGCCCCTCGGGGGCCTCCACAGGGCGTGCGGGAGCATCTGCTGCATAGTGCGGAGCATCCAAAGCCAGTCCGCTGCCCAGCTCCACCCCGGGTGTGTTCGCTCAGCAGCAGGTCCCACTGAGGGACCCTGCACCACCGTCCGTCTCTGGCTTGCCACCCAGCTCTGCGCCAGGTGTGTCCCTTCAGCGGTGGGGGCCCACCAGGCATGTGCGATCGTGGGCCCTCCATTGGGAAACGTCCACGCCTGCACTCACCAGTCCTCCCACCCCCCCAGTGCATGAACCCTGAAGGGGCTGTGGGCAGCCTGAAAATGGCCCTCAGCCCCTCACCCAGGCTGGCCAGGCACACCAGCAGGTGGACATCCCCCCCGCCCTGAGGTGTCCCAGACTGCAAGAGGGCACAGGCTGGGCTAGGGATGCCCCCCACCCCCGAGTGCACAAATTTTTGTGCACTGGGCCCCTAGTATACATATATGTACACATATATATGTGTGTGTGTATATATACACATATGTATGTATGTATGTGTACATATATAGATATAGATATATATGGAAACCACAGAACCAGTTGATAAACAGACTAAATAAACAACAACAACAAAAAAAAACCCACCAGAAAATGTGCTGCTGAGCTTATATATAGAAGATAAGTTTAAGAATTGGATGAATATGTGGAGGATCTCAGTTCAGTATAGAGGAATTAGAAAGGGAATGGGTGGATAAGAGGGAAGAGAATGAAAAAAAATATATATATATTTACAAAAGATTTGGTTTCAAAAATGGTATAAAAATAGCAAAAAAAATAAAATAGAGTGATGGAAAAATAATGTAAAAAAATAGAAAATATAAAGCAGCAAACAAAAACAGGAAAACAAAAACAGAAAAAAAGGAGAGAGAACAAAGTAATAAAATAAAAATAAAAAAGTAAAGTGTTCCTTTGGTTAGCTTAAGATACCAGTCTTCTGTACTGCAGTGTTTCTCAGGATCTGATTGCTGGGACTGAAAGTCTCTCTTTAGGCCAGTCCCTTTGCACTCTCAGGGACTATTCAGGTTGTTTCTTTTTTTTCTTTTGTACCATTCAGGGTGGAATCTGGGTGTGGCTGTATTAGTTGCCTGGATACTGGAGGGAGGGGCTATCTCCTCAGGGCAAAATGGCTGCTCAGGTCCCAGGCTCAGGTATGACTCAGCACCAAACTGGCTGCCACTTCTCCTGGATCCCCCTCTCTCCCCAGATTCCACAATCTGCACCTTCTCCCTCCAGCCACAGGTAAGCATCTATATCCGAAAGGTCCTATGCACAAGGCTCTGTGAAGAAAGGCACAGGCCACAGAGGTGGGAGAGGCTGCACCTCTATGCACTCCTCTCCTGCCTGTACTCTTTACTGACTGTGGACCCAGATTTAGAATCTGCTGATTGGAGGGAAAAGCTGCACTTCTCTTGCCCACACTCCTCAGCCTTTTCCTGATTGTGGACCCAAATTAGAATCCCCTTCCAACCAGCAGTTCTGTGGACTTTCTTTCCACTGCGCCTGTCTCAAGTGATGTGGCTCGGCGCCGGTGCAGTGTGAATTCCCTCTGTTCCTCAGGGCTCAGGTCTGGCAGATTATCTTTCCCAAAGCCTTGGTTTTACCTCTCTCCAGGAATCTTCTGCCTTTCCAGGCTGCAGACTGTCTCCCAGCTGAATCTCCTCTGCCAATTCAGGCTGGATGTTACTTATTTCAGCTGCTCAACCTATCTGCTCTGGGACAAGGCACGGGACATGTCTGTCTATACTGCCACCATTTTTCTTCCCTCTGTCCTCTCTCTATTCTCTCCTCTTGTAGTTTAACTTTGATTGCTGGAGCGAGGGGCTCCAGGTGGGATTTAACCCCAGGTCGATCAGCTTCAAGGACTGGCTATGAACACCAACCCCTGACTTTTGACCACTGTGGATAATCAACTGTGTAGGGGCCCACCTCATAGAGCAAGACTTACTTCAGTGGGGCTATAGTGCTCGCTGAGTCCGCTCCTTGAGTGTGTTGTTTATGAGGTTGTTGAGCCATGATGCTTTGAAATAGTCTAAAGCTGTTCACTGAGTTATTGTCTGTGAGGCTTCCCAGAGGTATAGGCCAAGGTCAACCATTGCTTTTGTTCTGCCTGAGGCCACCCAGCATGAACTACAAAGCAGTGTGCAGATGGCTGCTACTTATGCTGGGTTTGGAGTGCCTGGGGGAGGCCTAAGGCCTGCTGCTGTGAGTACTACCTTGGGGCATGCTAAGGCCAGCTGCTGCTTGTTTGAGAGATTTTTAGGAGAATCTGAAGCATGAGCCAATGCAGGCCATTTGTATGGAAAAGCTAGTGGAAACAGCTTAGGTGAGCCCGAAAATTGTGAAGTTGTATGTCATAGGGCCTCAAGGAATCACTGGGGGGTGGGGAGGAGGTGCAAGGACAAACAATATGAGCCATGTTGATGTAGACTCAGATATGACTCCCACCTGCCAGCTCTGTGGGGGAATGCTCATCCAAGGAACAATGGACTCTGCCAGCACTTCTGTCTAGGAGAAAGTTGTTTGCCCAGCTCTTGCCCTGATGGCAGACCATTTTGTCCCTCCCCATATGTCTCTGTTGCTTTTCAAGCTGCAATCCCAGCACTGAAGCTCAGAGGAAGTAAGTCTGAGTAAGTCCCTGCATGGGCCCTTTAAGAGGAATTGCCTGTGAGTCCAGCAGCCTTTGTCTTCCTCATCTTCAATCCCTGCTGGTTTTCATAGCCTGAAATCATGAGGACTTCTCTTCCTAGCACTGGAGCCCAGGTTTGGGGGTGTAGGGGTGCTGGTGTGGAATTAGGACCCCTTGCTCCTCAAGGTGGGGCTCCATAGCTGAGATATCCCTTCCAATTTTTATCTGCCACATTTTGGTGTGGTACCAGCCTGTTCCACATATTCACCTCCCCTAATAATCTGGCTATTGCTTCTTTGATTCCCTAGTGTAGGACTTCCATTCAGCCAGACTTCAATTGGTTTTAAATGATGGTTATTCTGTAATTTAGTTGTAAATTGATGTGTGATTATGGGAGGAGGTGAGTACCACTCTTACTTATGCCACCGTGTTGTTCAGAAGTTAGTTTCCAGAACTAAATCTTATTGAAGGTCCTTTCCAAGAAACAGCACGTCCTTCTGCCACATGTCCAAGAAACTGCAGCATGGCCTCCCATTTCTGAGCACTCATAATGTGCTGTAGCTAACATAAACCCCTGTATTGTGGATAGTGAAAAAGTTACAAAAGAATTAATAATCAAAATAGTAAACTGTGACTTCAATAGCTTAGTTGCATAGATTTCAGGCTTATCTTTTCTAAATACATTTATACATATTCTCAGTTAACACTATCATGTGTTCTCCCTTGGAAGTAAAACTTGATACAGCACTGATGAAGTCTTTTAGCACCCTTAAATGTATTCATATTTCCATTTGTTCTGTGTAATAGTTATAATAATGTTTATATTGTGTGGGTATTCTTGAATTTATCATTTAAAAGATTCAAAATAGAATCTATTACTATATGATATCTTTTAGATTTTCTTTGAAGACATCTTGGGACTTCTTTAAACTTCTTATTTTAAGATAATGAAATTCCTTTAAATTTTACCTGAATTCTTTGTTTATATTTCATAACATTAGAAAGATTATTTTTAATATTGAAGTAATGAATCTCTTTTTCCTTGATGTTTTTAGATGTATACCAGAAGTTCATATAATGCTATTCTGTGACTTTGTTAGCTTTATTTACTAAATTTATCCTATAATATATTTTCAGTTGTCTTCTAAATTTAAGATATTTTGCCAGGTTTTTAAAATTAAAGAAAGATTTTTGTAGTATATTGTTATACATTTAAATATGTTACACATCAAATTTAAGGTACTCATGTGAACCTAGATTTTAAAAATAGTCATTATCCTAAAACAAACAAAAATCTTCTATTCACATCTAAGCAAAAACAGTCATGAGTATTTTTATTTTGTAACTACTAAGGTCACCTAAATCACATTCAAGAAAAGTAGTTTATAGCTATTGTTTTTCTACCTTTTAGTTGTTTTTTTTTTTCTATCTTTGAATTTCTACTTGTGCCTTTCCTAAACGTAAATGCTCTTTTGGAGGATTAATCTTTTGGAGGTGTTTGTTGGAAATATTTTATATGGAAGGCAAGATGTTGTAAAATTCCCAGAGTATTTAAGATTAGGTTTCTGCTCTCTCTACTTAGAGAAGTAGGACATAATTACATCAAAATATAACTAGAGATTCTAGTTGATAAATGAGAAGTGTTAGATCCTTTCAAAAAGCTTATTTTACATACCTTATGAATATTTTATTCTTTCTTCCCTTCTTGGCCTATTTACATGAGTAAAATTGTGGTCAAAGGGTTAAAATGAGCTTTCAAGCTTTCCTTAATAAAATTATTTGAGTTCCTATTTCTGTGCCAAATACTTGGCTAAAGGCTTTAATATTGTCTCATTTAATTCTTGTAATAACATCTGAAAGTAGCCAATTTCACTCCCATTTTCAGATGAAGAAAGTGAGAGAGAGTGTAAGTAACTTGCTCATGGTTACCCTAATTATTAATGAATTTGAATATAGGTCTCTTAGTTCAATGGGTTTTTTTCTACTTTTGTTATCAACGAGTCATGTTTCTGTTCAGTGATGATAGAAAAAGCTATGTGAATGAAGAATGATATTAAAGATTACAATTACAAAAAACGAAAGGAAGAATGGACCTTTATCTACTGGTATGCAATATTAAATATTTTATATAGACTCATTATAGGTTGTTTATATAAATATCTAGTGTATCATTTCATGGGTCTATTAACTCATGTTAAGAGATCTTATCTTTTATACTTCCAAATATGAAAATCTTAAATCCTTTCTAATAAAAGAATAATATGCAAATTAACCATCATACCCTCATTCCGTCAGAAAGATGGCTATGGCCACGGAACTGGAGAGAGCAGGCTTGCATTGCCCCCCGCGATGGAGGAAGGCAAGCTTCCCGCCTGCCCTGGCTGGCCCTGAGATATGCTCAAGGCTGCAAAGTTTCAGTTATAGAAGATAAATAAATCCCAGATACCTGCTCCCAGCCCACAGGTGTGGCCAGCCTGAAAACGTCCCTCAGCCCCTCACCCAGGCTGGCCACATCCCCATGGGGTGAGGGTTCCTAATGGGGGGCTTGACAAGCCTGCAAACAGCCATCAGCCCCTCACCCCAGTGAGGACTCCCACCCTGAAAGGTGTGTGGCCAGCCTGAAAATGGCCCTCAGCCCTTCATCCAGGCTGGCCAGGAACCTCAGTGGGACCTCTCACCCTGATTCGGGACACACTTCAGGGCAAACTGGCCAGCCCCCAACCATGCACCAGGCCTTTATCCTCCTATATAATAAAAGGGTAATATGCAAATGGACCCTAACAGCAGAACCACTGGGAATGACTGGTCACTATGACACACACTGACCACCAGAGAGCAGACGCTCAATTCAGGAGCTGCCCCCTGGTGGTCATTGCGCTCCCACCAGAGGAGCTCTGCTCAACCACAAGCCAGGCTGACAGCTGACAGCACAGCAGTGTGGTGGGAGACTCTTCTGCCTCCTCAACAGCGCTAAGGATGTCTAACTGCAGTTTAGGCCTGCTCCCCACTGGCAAGTGGACATCCCTCAAGGGCTCCCAGGCTGCCAGAGGCCCGATCCCCTGGGGAGCAGGCCTAAGCCACAGGTGGATATCCCAAGGGTTCCCAGACTGCGAGAGGGAACAAGCCAGACTGAGGGACCTCCCCCTCCCCAAGTGCACAAGTTTTTGTGCACTGGGCTTCTAGTATAGTGATAATTAAGGATCTATCTATTCTTATGTTTTAAAGTTTTCAGTATTTAATGAATAATAGAATATTATGTCTTGTTACTACTAATAATGAAATGAATTACTCATAATAATTAATAAAAGGAGTAAAGATTACTTAAGTTTAGTATCTAAAGTATTAAATAACATACTTGTTAAAATACATTTAATTGGATATGTCATGCCTAATTAGACATACTGGGTTTTTGTTTCAAATTCTAGTCTGAAACTTTTGTGATATTATGCTGTTCCTCTTTTATCATTATATTTATTAGTTAGGTATTGAACTCCAGGTTCAAATTTTACTGTTTTGCTTTTTCAGGATATTCTGGTAACTGTCACTTTTTTTGAAACTGAAGTATATTTGGGACAAAGAGGCACAAAATTGGTGAATAAGATGTTCTCTTTGCTTATAGCAGCTCAAACTGCTATGCTATGCTTCTGGTAAATTCAAGCTCTGATCTCTCACAGGTACTGTGATTCTCCTTGTCTGACTCAACCTCCAGAGTGCTCTAAGCAGACAGTATCTTCACAGTTTTTATGATACACTTTGCCAGTAACGCTAATGGAACATTGGTGTTCACATGTAAGATCTACCCAGCCAATTATATATTAATTGCAGTTGTCTACAGCCAGGTGTTTTCACTGTCTCCTTCATAGGTAAATAGAAAAGTCAATTTTATTGTCTTTTTCAGCGTTCTTACTTCCGTACTCTGCTCATGTATGGATTCCACTTCCTGGTGTGGTTCCTTTGTGTCAAAGGAATCAGGGACACACAGTGTGGGTTCAAATTATTAACTCGAGAAGCAGCTTCACGGACGTTTTCATCTCTACATGTTGAACGATGGTAGGTTCCTAACGAATGTATCTGGTATATCCTATTATATAGCATTATTTCTGGTAATGAGAAGCAGGCCTCTATTCTAATAATGAACAGGTTTAAACAGAATACTTTTATATGTAATCTTTATACTTTATACTTTTATTGGTTGGATGTAAAGTTATGAATTCATTTTAATTGTAAATAACATAAATTGAGAAGACTGAAAAATTCTGTCCTTAAGCTTTCTTTTTTTTCTTTCTTTTCTTTTACAGGAGTTAAGTTCTCTCTCCTGCCTAAAACCAATCTTCTGCATCTTGTTCCACCTTCTAAGTACCTAGTCTTGTTTGCTCTTCTCTGTTATATATTTAGTCTTTTCCCCTCAACCACATCTTTCCCATCGGTTTTTAAAATAAGTTTAAATTTCTCATATTAAAAAAAATTCTCTCTATTGACACTACCCCTTTAGCTCCCAGCATTCCTTTAGCTCTAGCCCTGTATGCTTTCATAGCTGACCTTTCCTTGAAAGAGTGGTCAGTATTCACTCTCACCATTTTCTCATTTCCCACTCACTCTTCATCCCACCTTAATATGAATTTTCCCTCATCCTTACATCTAAACATATGGTTACCTTCATGTTGTTAAATTCAGTAGTCAAGTTTTATGTGACCATTTATTGTCTTAATTAACCCATCAGCAGCTCTCAATACTTCTGCACTCTCTGTCTTAAATATGCTGTTCCCTCAGCATATCTTTATCCCCGATCTCTCAGTTTTAACCTGTTCAGTGACTAACACTGTCACACAGAAGCTTGAAACCTTGGATTTAGCCCCAGCATTTCCCACGGCCCTTCAGCATATCCAATGCATGACCAAGGCCTGGGGGTTTTAGCTTTTATGTTCCTCTATCCCTTTTCATGTTCACCACCACTATTGAGTATATCATCATTTCCTATGCTTCACCCTAAGGGATCTTTCAGAAATTAAAATGATCAACCAAATGCACCTTTTCAGCTTAAAATCCTTCAGTGGCTTCCCATGTCCTTTGAAGTAAACTGATAAGCAGTATCAGTATTCATTCCTTAGTTTGGCCCACCTGAGTCCCCACATGCAGAGACTTCTCAACATTCCCCTTCTCAGTTTCTTTAGATCATCTAGCTCTTAGTTTCCAGACTTGATCAGATGCCCCTAATTTATCACATATTTTGTATCTTCCTGTGTAATGTTTATCTCCGTTAAAACATAAGCTACACAAAAGCTAGAAACTCATCCGATTTTGCTTATTTTTTTATTCTTTATTGTTCATATTATTACAGTTGTTCCTCTTTTTTGCCCCCATAGCTCCCTCCTCCTAGTTCCCACCCCACCCTCTGCCCTTACCACCCGCCCCCCCTCCGTCCTCATTCATAGGTGTACGATTTTTGTCCAGTCTCTTCCCGCACCGTCAATACCCTTTTCCCCCTGAGAATTGTCAGTCCACTCCCTTTCTATGCCCCTGATTCTATTCTATTCACCTGTTTATTCTGTTCATCAAATTTTTTATTCACTTGATTTTTAGGTTCACTTGTTGGTAGATATGTATTTGTTGTACATAATTTTTTCTTTACTTTTTCTTCTTCTTCCTCTTCTCAAAGGATACCTTTCAGCATTTCATACAATACTGGATGGGTATGATGAACTCCTTTACCTTTTTCTTGTCTGTGAAGTTCTTTATCTGACCTTCAGTTCTGAATGATAGCTTTGGTGGGTAAAGTAATCTTGGTTGTAGGTTCTTGCTACTCATCACTTTGAATATTTCTTGCCATTCCCTTCTGGCCTGCAATGTTTCTGTTGAGAAATCAGCTGACAATTGTATGGGTGCCCCCTTGTAGGTAACTAATTGCTTTTCTCTTGCTGCTTTTAAGAGTCTCTCTTTGTCTTTTGCTCTTGGCATTTTAATTATGTTGTGTCTTGGTGTGGTCTTCCTTGGATTCCTTTTGTTTGGGGTTCCTCTGCACTTCCTGGACTTGTAAGTCTATTTCTTTCACCAGGTAGGGGAAGTTTTCTGTCATTATTTCTTCAAATAGGTGTTCGATACCTTGCTCTCTCTCTTCTGGCACCCCAATAATTCTGATGTTGGTATGCTTGAAGTTATCCCAGAGGCTCCTTACACTGTCTTCATACTTTTGGATGCTTTTTTCTTTTTGCTTTTCCGGTTGGGTGTTTTTTTGCTTCTTCATATTTCAAATCTTTGAGTTGATTCTTGCAATCCTCTAGTCTGCTTTTGGATCTCTGTATATTATTCTTTATTTCGTTCAGTGCATGCTTAATTTCTAGCTGGTCCTTTTTCATATCTTCGAGGGTCTCTCTAAATTTATTGGCGGTCTCTAGAAAATTCTTGAAAAACCTTATAACCGTGGTTTTGAACTCTATATCCAGTCGTTTGCTTTCCTCCTTTTCTGTCATTTGTGACCTGTTTCTTTGTCTCCACATTTTGGCTGCTTCCCTGCGTTGATAGAGTGGCTTTCTGTGCTAGGTGCCCTATAGGGCCCAGTGTCTCAGCCCCCCCAGTTACCTGAGGTGGACACTCTTGGTGCACCCCTTTGTAGGCTTTGTGCACAGTCTTGTTGTAGCTAAGCCTTGATTGTTGTTGGTGTCACTGGGAGGAATGACCTCCAGGCCAATTGGCTGTGAGAATCAGCTGTGTCTATGGTGGGAGAACTTCTGTGCTAGAGGCACCCTTATGGGGCAAGACTTGCTTCAGTGGGGCTTTGGTGCTCACTGAGTCTGCCCCCTGAGTGTGTCCCTTATGGATCTGAGGAGTTGTAATCTGGGTGGTCCTGCTCTGACCGCTGGTTCTTGGATCTCTAAGGAGATGCTATTTTAGCTTCTGCCTGAGGCTACCCAGCCTTTTACATGCAAAAGCCTCTGCATGCAGCTTGTGTGGGGCAGGGTCTCGGGGAATCAACAGGGCAGAGCAAACAGCTATGGCTGATTCTCAGCCCTGCCCTAAGAGGCACCGGGTCTCAGTGTCCCTTGGCACCGTCGAGAGAAAGCCACTCTGGACTTCTTCCCAGTGCCAGACAGTCCAGCTTCTCCCCGTATGAGTCTAGATCCCCAGAAACTCGCCCGGAACTGGAGTTCAGAGCCGTCGGGAGCTTGTGACTCCCTCTGGATTGAAAAAGACAACCACATCTTCAGTTGTCAGCCCTTTCCGTGTGCCTTCGTACCTCTGCACTTTACTTCCGCACCTCCTCTGAGTCTCAGTCTCTTTCTAGTTGTAGAATTTCCACTCAGCCAGCTTTTTGTGGGTCTGGGTGGTGTCTGTTTTTTCTTTTCGTTGTTTTGAAATGGTTGTGCGAGGCAGCAATTCCAGGTGTTTTCCTGTGCCGCCATCTTGGTGTTTTTTTTTATTTTGCTTATTAATATAGTCTGTCTAATAATAGTGCCTGGCACATCATAGATACTCAAAAAATATTGTTGAAAAAATTAATACTTAGTGTTAGCCATGGGTTCTGTGTGAATTCTGTTCATGGGCGCTATGGAGGAAATCGGCATAGTCCAATACATGTCCTTTTTGTATTCTTTCAACTTCTGTGCATCTATATTGCAAAGATCTGTTATTTCCCTAGATACAGATATACCACCAAAAATCTTTAGAGAAACTAGTTTCAGAATTAAAATTATTATTCAAACATGGTTTTTTATATTTTAACTAGATTAAAAAATTTTAAATAATCTATATTTAGTCTTCAAATTAAGATACATGCTTTTGTTATGTTGAAGATAAAATATACTGATAGTTAATGAACTCTTAAATTAGAATCTAATTTAAGAAGCCACGCTGGAAGTAAAGCCCTCCCTCTACATTAGGTATTTCGCAATCAGCTGTTACTTCTAGAACTCGGGTAATAGAAATAGGTACCTTGTAGTTTAAAGGAAGGGTTTACAAATGGAAAATATGAGGGTTAGAATTGACAATTTAAAAGTCATGAAGGTACTTCATTAGATTTGTTCTAGATGATGCTTCTGCCAAAGGAAATAAAATATGACACAAATGCGAGCCATTTTTGTAATTTTATAGTTTCTAGTAAGCCACATTAAATAAGAAGAGCCCTGGCTAGTGTGACTCAGTTGGTTGAGTGTAAACCCGTACACCAAAAAGTCGCAGATTTGATTCCTGTCAGGGCACATACCAAAGTTTCGGGTTTGATCCCCAGATGGGGTATAGGAGACAACTGATTGATGTTTCCTTCTTTCTTTTTATCTATCTCTTCCTTCCTTTCTCTAAAAAAAAATCAACTAAAAAAAAGAAAAATGAAATTTATTTTAATAATATACTTAACAAAAATATTGTCATTTCAGTGTGTACTCAGTGTGAAAAAGTATTGAGATGTTTAACATTCATTTCTTTGTGCCTGGCACAAATATGTCTTCAAATTACAATACATTTAAATTTAGACTAGCTACATTTCAAGTGTCCAGTAGCCACCTTGTGGACAACATAGTTCCAGGATATTGGGAGATTTAAAAATTTTGTTTTTCTTCTTTAAATGTTAGGCTCATGTGCATTCCTTTTAAATTATTTATTTGGACTTGCTTGGCATAATACTGACCTGACCTAAAATTTTAGCCTCTCACATTTCTTTATTGTCCAATTCTGTTTAATTTAGACCTGTATAGGAGAACTACCAAATACGCATTTATCAACTTAATTAGCAGTATTCTCTTTATCACTTTTCATCAATAGTTGTCATTTAAACATTTCTTTAAATAATATCATGTACACATTTTTAGTCAAGAAAGAGTAAAGATTTTTTATGTAGTATAAATTATAGAAATAAATTTGTGCATCTTTATTTCCATACATCACCAGAGACTTGTTTCTTAAAGAATTTATCCTAAAGATTCATTCAAATTTTTCAAATAAATTTCATGAAAACTTAAGTTGAGTTTCTAGGTATTAGAAAACATATTCCTGAAGTTAAAAGACTAGACATTTCTCTTATTCAGAATTACAGACTTGAGTATAGGCAGTGTTAAATATCCTATATAATAAAAATTCAGCGACTAAAACGGCACAACAACCAGAGACCAGAACAACCGAAGTCCCACACCCCAGCCGGCCCCACCCTCCAGCAGGGACCCTCACCCCGATCTGGGATCCCATCAGGGCAGGCCAGCCAGCCCCCACCCATGCACCGGGCCTCCTATATAATAAAAAGGTAATATGCAAATTGACCCTAATGGCAGAATGACCACTCGACCAGTCACTATGAGGTGCACTGACCACCTCTCCATTCCTTTCCCCAGCCAGTAGGCTCCGATTTCCCGATGGGGAACAGGGAACCACGGGTGGTGAGTGGCAGGGAACATGGGTAGCACCAGTCCAAGGCCCCCATCTCACTAGTAACCGCAAACATGGGGAGACCTGCAGGAGGGGCAGGAATGGCTCACCTCTCAATCTTTTCTCCTGGCCAGCAGGCTCTGATTTGATGGGGAATGGGGAACCAGGGGCGGGTGACCCCACTGGTCACCCCACACACAGAGGGCAACGTATGGTGAGGGGCAGGGCTGACAAGTAGGCAGAACAGCCAACCTTTCATTTCCTCCCCTCAGCCGGGGAAGATGACCCTGATCGCAGGCCAAGCCTAGGGACCATACCCATGCACGAATTTTGTGCTCTGGGCCTCTTGTAAATATATATGTATAGAATCTCCATCCTCACATATACTCCAGTTAAATTCTTTCTATTTAATGTTAAGGTGTAATTTGACCCAATTGATGAATAAGTTTAAAAATGAATTTTTTTGAAATATACTTTCTTCTGATAAAGACTTTCTATTTTTAATCAATGTTATACATGTATCTAATTTAAAGTCAGCCCCATAAAGATTCTAACCAAAAAAAAAACACCTGTTGTCCCTAATGCCATTTCCCACCATCCCCAATTCATACTCTTAACTACAGCCACTTTTAACACTATACTGTTTGTTTTTTTAATTTTATTATTATTTTTTTTAATTTATCTTTATTGTTCAGATTATTACAGTTGTTCCTCTTTTTTCCCCCATAGCTCCCCTCCTCCCATTTCCCACCCCAACCTCTGTCCTTGCCCCCCCACTGTCCTCATCCATAGATGTACAATTATTGTCCAGTCTCTTCACGCATCCCCAACACCCTTAACCCCCGAAAATTGTCAGTCCACTC